>JAWNKX010000036.1:0-151125 GCA_035041755.1 Cacoxenus indagator | reverse complement strand
TTTGAGTTTTTTTCCCACCCACCAAAAGCAATACAAGTAGGTGGTGAGAATTGCAATAACAAAAATCATAAAAAATCGCGCCAAACCTATACATGTTCCTTTTTCGCTATCATTCCCACATCAATACAATCAAAATAAAAATGGGTGACGGCAAGTAAAATAACCAAAACAAAGGTGCTATACAGAAATTCCTTATCATGCTAATTCGCGCTAAGAACACAAAATAGAAGAAGACACAGGAAGAAGGGGAAACAGCGCTTGCTTGGATTTCGCAACAGTCACACACCTTCTAATATTTCTGTTTGCCTAGTTACTTCAGTTCAGTAGTTAGCAGAATGAGGTTGCTACACAGCGGCCTGTGCTGGTTGTTTATGGTTGTAATTACTAAAGAAATAAATGACTCAATAAATAAGTAAAATTGATTTAAAATGCATATTTTGCGCTAGGTATGTCCAAAAATCCAAGTTGAATACAACTAATTCTACCGTTACTACCAGCTAAACAGATAAAACAGCAAGCAACTGCAAGTGTCCCATGTGAAAACGATATCAAACCAGCTGCGCTACTGCGAATACAGGAAAGACAAAGAAATTAAATTTGCCTTTGACCGCCCAACAACAAAGCGTGTGACATTGGTTTTTTCCTTATTTGCCGAACATAAGGGAAGGCAAAAAGAAAAATATATGCCTGCGTGAATATGTATACTTTTTGAGTGCACACAAATTTCAACTGTGATAAATTTGGTACGACAATCGAGAATTGACTTGACGACTGTGTTGTGAAGTGGGGCGCGTGCGGGAATAAAAATTCCTCTTTTTTGCTACGCTCACGCAACAACAAAGTCTAGACCATTTGTTTTTTTCTTCATTGCCGATCACAAGTAAAGAAGAGGAAAGAACACAACACAAAGTAAGGGTGACGAAATTTGCTTTGCGCGATTGAGACTATCTACTCCATCTTTCTATCTACTGTGCGTATTTCTCGTACAGTCAAACTTCCAAATCATCGAATCACCATAATGCATAACAAAAGTTTAAATTATGAAGATATTCGAGTTATGGAAGAGATATTGTATTGATTTTTCGCTATAAACGTACTCAATTCGAGTCATGCAGATATTCGACTTATAAAAGTTCGACCTATGGAAATTTGACGATAGTTCATAATTTCACTTGGGTTTCTTTGGCTTTTCAATAAATGCGCATTCACTGTACTTGCTCTTGAAATTGATTTCGTTTTCTGCCACAACCGAAAATTGTCTTTAAGAAGTTGAAGTCAAAAATCAAAACTTGCCATTGTGTGGGTGACCTTGTTTTGTAGGTATAGTGCGTGTATGAGATTGTGTTGGTTTTCTTTTTCGCCCTTGCGTGCAAAGTGTGATAATTTTGAGTGTGTAGGTATAGTGCGTGTATAAGATTGTATTGGTTTCTTATTGTGTGAATTTTTGAGAATGTTTTTGTAGGACTTTGCTTTGTTTTCATGCCTTTTTTGCTGGCCGCTTGTATTTTCATTTTATTCATATAAATGGCAAAATACAAGGCAGCTATGGCTTGATTTCGTTTGTTAAAGAACGATTTTATAAATTAAAGAAAAATCAATACCATTTGCTTAATATTCTCGACCCACCTTGCAAATAAAGAACTTTAAAAAAATCATAGAAAGAAGAGAGTGTCTCTGATTTTTGTTTTTATTATGTCTTTCTTGTGTTTTTATAATTTTCTTATCATTCAGTATATTCATTATTTACGGCAGTCCGTCCATCTGCTTGTTTAGCTTAAGCAAATCAACAGCACATTTTACGCCACATAAGTTTAACAGACAAGAAATCTGTACAACTGCTGAAAATTTAACATAAACCAATCGTTTCTTAAAAGTCTCTCCGGCCATTTGTTTAAGAGAGGAATGTAAGGTCTATATGGATTAATACTCTTTGCTCTATATGAATTATTACTCTTTGATACAGCTGCTGCATCAAACATCATCATAGTTAGTGAGCATTTGTGTACGTGTGTTTGAAACAGCATCCAGCGGCTCTGTTCAAACGTTCAATTCGTGTTAGCTTTTTAAGTGTACAGACGAAAATGTGAATTCCGGAGGAATCGTTCCTTTAAAAATAAAATAAATCGAAAAAAAAAATTAAAAAGAAAAGAATGTGGACGAAGGAGTGGCACAAAAAAAATCTATTTACTTACCAAAACTTATTAAACGAGTTCAGAGTATCCTCATTAATTGATTTTAAACTTAACTTTTTTTTTAACTTTGTTCACGCCCAGCCCAGAATAGACGGACGCTCCTACGGAACCAACCGCTGCACTTACAAATGAGCGGGAGCGGACGATTACCTTTCAGAGTGAAATCTCTTACGGAACTTTCGCAAAAATATATATCTAATAATATGTAATTCTATCTAATATCTTGTTAGTTATGAAAATTCTAAATCTAAACCTAAGTCTAAAAATTTAAATCTAATTAAAAATAAAGTTTAAGAGTCTGATGTGCGACTCATAATATTCGGTTACGCTCTAATGGCTGCTACACGATCACTCTTGCAGCAATACGGGACTATGACGTTGCATCGTAGGGGTAGATGAGGTTAGTCCGGGCAAGCTTACGGGAGGACCAATGTTTGTGAAGCCCGTATTGATGTTTAACATGCCCATCGTTCTATGTCATCATTTATTACCCGTAGTGTGAAAACGCGTTGATTTGGATCGATTTCAGCGAACTGCGTGAACCATGAACTGTTGGCAGGAAGATTGCTCCCTTTTTTAGGCTGTCCTTTGCCAAAACCAGCCCTTCGTCGCGCAAGGTTTTTCTTCTTTTTTTGTTGCGGTCCTTCGTCTTCCTAAAAAAAGAAATAACTCATTAAAAATGTTTTTTTTCCAGGTACCAAAAACTCAAGAAGAGTGGAAGGCAATAACCCAAGTCCTCAACGGCAAATGGAATTTCCCAAATTGTTTGGGTGAAGTGGATGGACGTTGCCATCGTCAAACTGCCCGGCTAAGGCTCAACGTATTCTTTTTTTATTAATTTATATTTTGATGCCATTTAAAATTGAAGACAAGTATAAATTAGACGAAACACAACTTATATATAATAAATATGCATCCTTAGAAATAATAAATAAACGGTGGAATCTGTTGTTTGTTTGTAAATGCGATTGTTAAATTTGTACGGTTGTTGCACGAAGGTGTCTGATTCAGAGTCTACTCATTAACGATGCGACCTAGTTTTGGTTTTGTTTCGGTTTATTAACGGACTGTTGATCAGGTGTTCTGGGACGAATAACTCGGTCCATAGATACTGAACGACGCTTGAGGACTGGAGTTGCTGATTTACGTTTCGAGTGTGAAGAGTTGGAACTTTCAAAGTCGGAGTCTGAATTTTTACTCTGAAGCTCGGAGACTGGAATTCCTCTCTGAAAATCTGGGTATGAATATACTTTCTGAAAATCGGAAAATGGAGTATGGTGGCTCAAATATGACTTTGGTACATTGGAGTGTTGTAATATTAAAGATTTCTCTATTATTTGCTTTGGCTTTTAGTTCAATGAAAAATAGCAGCAGTGGTTTCTTTGCCAGTTTTTGTTGTACGTTGTGTATATTAATAACGTCGTGGCCTAGTCCCGATAGCTCGTTCTTAAGTTCGTCAAGGTCAGTGGCGTAGTGCATATTCCTAAATACTGTCTTGAATCCCCGCTCCTCTTTCGGCTTAAAGGTGTAGTATTTAGTTGGTTTTCCCTGAGCATCTTAACCACCGCCGAGTAGTTCGACGAGTTATTTGTCTGTACACATACTTCGTTGTTTTTAAGTGTTTTTAGAAATGTAGTTTTGTTGTATTGTGTTGTATTGTGCTTTGTTTTGTACGTTAATTTGTTCTACGTCCTGTACGTATATTGGTGGTGGCTTGTGAATTTTAGTAAGTAGTCGAGGTTGATTTGGCGCATTAGAATTTGCTTCTGTACCACTGCCGTCTTCAGCCGTTTCGTCTTGTGAGAGGAGTTCGAACCTGTTATTTGTATTAGGCGCGCTCAGCCAGTACTTTTGCAGTGTTGTTTGTGTTGTCGTTTGTGTTTGAGTTTTTTTCCCACCCACCAAAAGCAATACAAGTAGGTGGTGAGAATTGCAATAACAAAAATCATAAAAAATCGCGCCAAACCTATACATGTTCCTTTTTCGCTATCATTCCCACATCAATACAATCAAAATAAAAATGGGTGACGGCAAGTAAAATAACCAAAACAAAGGTGCTATACAGAAATTCCTTATCATGCTAATTCGCGCTAAGAACACAAAATAGAAGAAGACACAGGAAGAAGGGGAAACAGCGCTTGCTTGGATTTCGCAACAGTCACACACCTTCTAATATTTCTGTTTGCCTAGTTACTTCAGTTCAGTAGTTAGCAGAATGAGGTTGCTACACAGCGGCCTGTGCTGGTTGTTTATGGTTGTAATTACTAAAGAAATAAATGACTCAATAAATAAGTAAAATTGATTTAAAATGCATATTTTGCGCTAGGTATGTCCAAAAATCCAAGTTGAATACAACTAATTCTACCGTTACTACCAGCTAAACAGATAAAACAGCAAGCAACTGCAAGTGTCCCATGTGAAAACGATATCAAACCACCTGCGCTACTGCGAATACAGGAAAGGCAAAGAAATAAAATTTGCCTTTGACCGCCCAACAACAAAGCGTGTGACATTGGTTTTTTCCTTATTTGCCGAACATAAGGGAAGGCAAAAAGAAAAAGATATGCCTGCGTGAATATGTATACTTTTTGAGTGCACACAAATTTCAACTGTGATAAATTTGGTACGACAATCGAGAATTGACTTGACGACTGTGTTGTGAAGTGGGGCGCGTGCGGGAATAAAAATTCCTCTTTTTTGCTACGCTCACGCAACAACAAAGTCTAGACCATTTGTTTTTTTCTTCATTGCCGATCACAAGTAAAGAAGGGGAAAGAACACAACACAAAGTAAGGGTGACGAAATTTGCTTTGCGCGATTGAGACTATCTACTCCATCTTTCTATCTACTGTGCGTATTTCTCGTACAGTCAAACTTCCAAATCATCGAATCACCATAATGCATAACAAAAGTTCAAATTATGAAGATATTCGAGTTATGGAAGAGATATTGTATTGATTTTTCGCTATAAACGTACTCAATTCGAGTCATGCAGATATTCGACTAATAAAAGTTCGACCTATGGAAATTTGACGATAGTTCATAATTTCACTTGGGTTTCTTTGGCTTTTCAATAAATGCGCATTCACTGTACTTGCTCTTGAAATTGATTTCGTTTTCTGCCACAACCGAAAATTGTCTTTAAGAAGTTGAAGTCAAAAATCAAAACTTGCCATTGTGTGGGTGACCTTGTTTTGTAGGTATAGTGCGTGTATGAGATTGTGTTGGTTTTCTTTTTCGCCCTTGCGTGCAAAGTGTGATAATTTTGAGTGTGTAGGTATAGTGCGTGTATAAGATTGTATTGGTTTCTTATTGTGTGAATTTTTGAGAATGTTTTTGTAGGACTTTGCTTTGTTTTCATGCCTTTTTTGCTGGCCGCTTGTATTTTCATTTTATTCATATAAATGGCAAAATACAAGGCAGCTATGGCTTGATTTCGTTTGTTAAAGAACGATTTTATAAATTAAAGAAAAATCAATACCATTTGCTTAATATTCTCGACCCACCTTGCAAATAAAGAACTTTAAAAAAATCATAGAAAGAAGAGAGTGTCTCTGATTTTTGTTTTTATTATGTCTTTCTTGTGTTTTTATAATTTTCTTATCATTCAGTATATTCATTATTTACGGCAGTCCGTCCATTTGCTTGTTTAGCTTAAGCAAATCAACAGCACATTTTACGCCACATAAGTTTAACAGACAAGAAATCTGTACAACTGCTGAAAATTTAACATAAACCAATCGTTTCTTAAAAGTCTCTCCGGCCATTTGTTTAAGAGAGGAATGTAAGGTCTATATGGATTAATACTCTTTGCTCTATATGAATTATTACTCTTTGATACAGCTGCTGCATCAAACATCATCATAGTTAGTGAGCATTTGTGTACGTGTGTTTGAAACAGCATCCAGCGGCTCTGTTCGAACGTTCAATTCGTGTTAGCTTTTTAAGTGTACAGACGAAAATGTGAATTCTGGAGGAATCGTTCCTTTAAAAATAAAATAAATCGAAAAAAAAAATTAAAAAGAAAAGAATGTGGACGAAGGAGTGGCACAAAAAAAATCTATTTACTTACCAAAACTTATTAAACGAGTTCAGAGTATCCTCATTAATTGATTTTAAACTTAACTTTTTTTTTAACTTTGTTCACGCCCAGCCCAGAATAGACGGACGCTCCTACGGAACCAACCGCTGCACTTACAAATGAGCGGGAGCGGACGATTACCTTTCAGAGTGAAATCTCTTACGGAACTTTCGCAAAAATATATATCTAATAATATGTAATTCTATCTAATATCTTGTTAGTTATGAAAATTCTAAATCTAAACCTAAGTCTAAAAATTTAAATCTAATTAAAAATAAAGTTTAAGAGTCTGATGAGCGACTCATAATATTCGGTTACGCTCTAATGGCTGCTACACGATCACTCTTGCAGCAATACGGGACTATGACGTTGCATCGTAGGGGTAGATGAGGTTAGTCCGGGCAAGCTTACGGGAGGACCAATGTTTGTGAAGCCCGTATTGATGTTTAACATGCCCATCGTTCTATGTCATCATTTATTACCCGTAGTGTGAAAACGCGTTGATTTGGATCGATTTCAGCGAACTGCGTGAACCATGAACTGTTGGCAGGAAGATTGCTCCCTTTTTTAGGCTGTCCTTTGCCAAAACCAGCCCTTCGTCGCGCAAGGTTTTTCTTCTTTTTTTGTTGCGGTCCTTCGTCTTCCTAAAAAAAGAAATAACTCATTAAAAATGTTTTTTTTCCAGGTACCAAAAACTCAAGAAGAGTGGAAGGCAATAACCCAAGTCCTCAACGGCAAATGGAATTTCCCAAATTGTTTGGGTGAAGTGGATGGACGTTGCCATCGTCAAACCGCCCGGCTAAGGCTCAACGTATTCTTTTTTTATTAATTTATATTTTGATGCCATTTAAAATTGAAGACAAGTATAAATTAGACGAAACACAACTTATATATAATAAATATGCATCCTTAGAAATAATAAATAAACGGTGGAATCTGTTGTTTGTTTGTAAATGCGATTGTTAAATTTGTACGGTTGTTGCACGAAGGTGTCTGATTCAGAGTCTACTCATTAACGATGCGACCTAGTTTTGGTTTTGTTTCGGTTTATTAACGGACTGTTGATCAGGTGTTCTGGGACGAATAACTCGGTCCATAGATACTGAACGACGCTTGAGGACTGGAGTTGCAGATTTACGTTTCGAGTGTGAAGAGTTGGAACTTTCAAAGTCGGAGTCTGAATTTTTACTCTGAAGCTCGGAGACTGGAATTCCTCTCTGAAAATCTGGGTATGAATATACTTTCTGAAAATCGGAAAATGGAGTACCTCTGTAAGTAACGTTATTTTTAAGTTCATATTTTTCTTCATAAATATCGTAGGCTGACGGACGCTTTTAGAGGTAATTATTTGGATTTGGCGGCTTATACTTGGGAATTAAACCTCCCGACTGAAGAACGCTATATACATTTTTTAAATCAGAACTGCATGCAAGGGATCCCCAAATCGGGAATGCTTCCCAAAACTCTTTATCTTTATAGACGTACACTACTGAGAAAGTGAAGTGCTTCTTTAACTTGTGGTTCATGTTTTTAACTTGAGCTTTAAGGATGTAATGAATCACACAGTACGGCGAAATGATAAGTGATAACACGATGGAGAAAAAGAGACGCATTTTGGTCCAGATTGTGCAGGTCCGCTCGGCATCGGGCACACATTTGCACTTTGGCATAAACATCGCGGCCAAGAAGAGAACCACAACTGCATTGACCATCGCCAACCATTACCTAGCTTCCTTCATAGTTGGGTCAATCTCATTAATGTATAAAACCCAATTTTCGATAGCATCCCATGTGGGGATCAATTTCTCAATTTGATTTTGCTCGATTTTCTCTTAAATACAGTGAAGTGGCAAGACGATACTGTAGGTTCGCACTCTGATCGAGTCGGTTAACAATTTCTCACTTTCTGATAATTGGCCGGTATTCCTGTTTAACTGTAAAATGCAAATGTATTATAATTATAAAAAGTTCTTTAGCTTTGTGCTTATGGCCATTTTGAACGCCAATTATGAGTTCATAATGGTGGATGTTGATCTGAATAGGAGAATTTTAGATGGCGAAGTTCTACGCCCCACGTCCTTTTTAAAAGCATTTTATGAAAATAAACTGAATTAGACAAGTCCAAACGAGGTGATACCTAGTGGAAACAAGCTTCCATATGTTTTCATTGGCGATGATGTTTACTCCAAACTTCATGAAGCCATTTGCACAACATGGGCTCACGAATTGAGCCGAGCACGCATGTTGTTAAAAATTCTTTTGGTATATTGGCCACCCGATTTCGCGTGTTTCATAAAGCGACGTACTTAAAACCGGAAAAAGTGCAAATAATTGTGCTTGCCTGCTGCTTCTTGGACAATTTTTTGAGGAATATGACGCTTAACAAATTTTAAAATACTACAGAAGATGACCGATGACCAGTTTAGTTACTCTGAATGGACACCTATGAAAATGTCTGCAAAAAATTTCTCTACAGAAGCAAAGAAAGTCAGAAACGACTTTATGAACTTTTTCAATAACGAAGGAGAAGTACCATGGTAAAATTAATACATAAAAAATTAAAAAAAATTATTTAAAAAATTATGCAAGCATGTAAATAACCAAAATAAAACAATCTTACAAATATAAATAAATATACGTATAAAATGCCTTACTTACTCGAAAATTGCTTATTGAAGATGTGGGCGTTTCAATATCATTCAAGAATTGCATTGAATCGAAGTAGTACAACATCGATTCAAAGCAATGGTCCACCCCAGCTCCACTTTTTTGCGAATCCTTCATTCGTTTCAGCTCTCGTCAGTAGCTGGTGCGCAGCACTTTAATTTTTTTTGTAACGTCTTTTTTTCGGCAATGGGGTTTTTATATTTCTCCAGTAAAACTTCGTACTTACGCTCTTTTAAATCTTTCACATTGCAAGAATTTCGAAGAAGTGAACACGTATCTATATTCCTCTCTCTCATAAGTACTTACCTTTAAAAGTAATCAACGATTGAGTGGCTTAAACCGTATAAAGTTCAAAATTGTCAAAATTATGAATTCAGCCAAACCATATGGTAAAAGTGAAATGTTACACAAATTTGCAACAATAATAAATTAGGCTGACCCATCTCAAAGTACATAGAATTTGTCATTTAAGTTTGGTGTTTGCAAAAAAACAGTACTAACTCCCTTGGCTTAAATCGGTAAGGTCAAATGTGGGATAAGTGATTTCCATATGAGCTCAACGAAAAACAGAAAGCAAAGCGTTTAGAAGGTTGCTTCTCTTTACTGTCTCGTCATAAAATGGATCCATATTTAAACCGAATTACAACTTGCCATGTCATGGCTTCAATATGACAATCGTAAGCGTTCATCATAGTGGTTGGAAAAGAATTAGATACCAAAACACACCCCATAGCGTAATATTCATCTGAAGTATACTGCATCTAACTGGACCACACGATGCCAAAACATAAGTAAAAACAGCCTAGATTGGTCAACAGATCGACTGCCATGTTACTTCACCATAACGCCAGCACTGCAGGGTGCGATCTGACAATAGCAAATGCCAAATGATATGATAATAGCAAAAGTACAGGAATCGGAGTTGAAACTTCTTCAACATCCTCAATACTCACCAGACGCATCTCCCATTTGTTCCGCAGTTTAGACAATTCCGACAACGATCATTCCAGGAATTCATTGACTCTCATTCGCCAGTGCATACATTGATGAATAAAATAACTCCTTCTATTAATATATTGTCAACCAACTTTGCTTTCACTTACGCAAATTTCATATTACACTATATAATATTTGGATTGGACAAGAGTAACTTATCTAAGTGTGATTGGTGATTAACATTATAATTATAATAATCTTTCCGCAAAGTCGACAGGATACAATCTCCGGAGCCTTCTCCTTCTACGCGTTCTGAGAAGGCATTTAGCTACTCGATTTGAGTGAAGTTTAAACCGCTTCAAATACGCCGAAGCTTATTGGTTTAGGACATCCACAATTTTGGGAGAATTTAAGGTTTTCTGTTCTCTCATACCAAGAGGCGCCAGAGAGTTTGCGGAAAATAAAGGGAGTCGGTTATCCAGATAGGCACCCAGATATTTAAGCCCCGGTTCGTGGTCTAGCAGGTTACCTGGAGATAGACTCACAGTGACCAAAAAAGTGACCAAAAAATTAGTTTCTTCAATGCCAAATCGGCTGGAAGCCGTCATTCAACAAAAAGGCTTAGCAACAAAATACTAATTTGCCGTTTTTTTACATTTTTTCTACTTTTTTAATGAAGTGTGCCAATAATTTTGTTCATTAAAATTGAGCAGTTTTTTTTGTTTTTTAAATTTAATAAATTAATTAAAATAAGTATTTAAATGAAATGATGTGCGCTTGGTTGGGAATTGATCCTTCTACCTGAGAAATTTTTTTCTTTATCAAATATCATCTCACTAGGTATCCCAAACCAGGCATGAAATTAAAATTGCTTGCTGTGCCAATAATTTATTTAGGCACTGTATAAAAAATATATACAAATATATTTTTGACGATTGTTTTATCGTTGTCAGTAAAATCATAATAAATTATTCATGGCATCTTCTGTATATTTACGCTTTTATCACCTTTCCTAATTGTTTGTTTACATTCAGTTAACGGGAACAGTTGATTTAGGTTGAAAAAAAGTTTACGAAAATTTTTTAAGTATGATTGTGTTTAAGCATTTCGTAAGTACAATAAATATGAATAGATTTTTCAAACAATCGAGTCACTGTGCATAGGGCAAACAAGCCTCCAGCTTTTGACGCGTTGGCAGCTCTGTACCAAGGCAGCTGTTATTGCATTTTTTTTTTGCATAGTCGTCGTCGGGTTGGTTTTGTTAATGTTTCGTTTTCATGTGATAATTCCAATAGTGATAATTCCAACAAGTGTGACAAATTAACCGTTCGCGGTAATATGTCGTCAGGCCTAAAGTGTCGCAATTGCGGTTCCAATGAAATCGAAGAAGACAATGCCCGCGGTGATAGAGGTGTGCATACTAAACGACTTCAACCATTATCTGTAGCAATACCTATTTATGCCATTCCTATTTTATAGTTTGCACAAACTGCGGTTCGGTGCTTGAGGATTCACTCATCGTTTCGGAGGTGCAATTTGAGGAGGTCGGACATGGCGCTACGGCAATTGGCCAATTCGTCTCGTCCGACACGACGGGTGGTGCTACCAACTATGGTAAATTTCAAGTGGGCTCTGGCACCGAGTCGCGGGAGGTGACTATTAAGAAGGCCAAGAAGGAGATCACACATTTGTGTCACCAACTGCAATTGACGCAACATTACATCGACACGGCGTTGAATTTCTTCAAGATGGCGTTGATGCGACATCTCACACGCGGTCGCAAGAGCACCCATATTTACGCTGCCTGCGTTTACATGACCTGCCGCACGGAGGGCACTTCGCGTGCGTATATCGTTAAAATGTTTCTATTTTCTCTAATTTCCATTGGTCACTTCTAGATTTACTTATCGACATCAGCGACGTGCAGCAGATTTGCTCATATGAGCTCGGCCGAACTTATCTAAAGTTATCTCATGCTCTTTGCATCAACGTGCCAGCTGTCGGTGAGTCAATAAATTTCTATTCGATAACCAAAAGGTGTAAGACTCGACGCCGTGTTGAATTTTGTAGTTAAAGTTTTTGTTTTGTCGAAGATTTTATAATATTTAAACCTTCGTCAATTGTTTAAATGTAGACATATTGTTTGCAAGTGTGTGCGTACATGCGTTCGGAAATTAAGTTACTTTAAAATGACTCAGGTATACACTAGATTATAGTTATGAAAAGTACAAAAACTCGTTAGATCCTTGATCTCCAATAAATGTATTTGGTATATTCAAAGTGATTGTTACGAAATCGATGTAGATTAACATTAATTTACTTTGGTTAACAAATTTCAGTTTCTTTCTAGAATATTAATAAAAATGGAACATCTGTAACTACTTTATGGTTGCATTAAAGATGAGTATTACATGTCTTCACGAGTGCATTCACTTGTTTACCATAAATGAGTACCATTAAATTTCGTACTCTCTTTCGTCAACCAGACCCGAAAAAATTAGTCAAAGTTTTTGCGTGAGCTTCGCATCGATCGACACTCAAAACGAAATAAATGAAGAAAGTGTTTAAGGAAACGAAAAGAGATAAATTCGTGGCACTAATCAGTACTCTTCCCATTCATTTGGTTGCGAGTTTTTCTCTTGTTGTTATATTAGTTTAATTGTGTTGTTCTGTCCAACGTATTTAAGTTCCGTGGCGGTGGTAGACCAGATGTAGATGTTAGCGTATTCAGTCATAAAGAAAACGATAAATAGATTGACATAAATAATCAGAATCAATATACGAATAACTAAACTTTTAATAACAGTTCTAAACTTTTTTACGAGGGGTCTCGCAGTCACGGCAGTCGCTAATGCTACTGACCCCTACCGTCACCACGGGTTATGAGGGACATGATAAATGAAAACATTGGGATTGTTGCTCCTAGCGAAAAATGGTAAATTAAAACTATTTATGAAACGAAAAAAAACTTAATTTTTAATACGAAATTATTTTAAGCTTTTGACTAAGGCTTTTGATCACAGCTAGAATTCGAAGGAAGCTCCTTCAAAACTGTAATATTCTTTATTGGAATAGGATTCCTACGGCGTATGGAGATCATTAGCACTTTTGGGCATGCACTAACTAGAAGACAGGCCTTCTCAGTCATAGACTTAACGGCGCATCATAGTCATCCCCTTAGTCTAAGTCTAATTTTTTAAACGCCTTTATTTATAATCCGATAAATGTGTTATGCAGTTTCCAGCGATAAATGTTATCCATATTTATCCAAAAAAGTGTTCTTGGTTGTAATTAGAATCCTAAGCAGAGCTAGTTGTGATTTTTTTATTTCGCTCTTATTTGGTGATTACGCGGATGGTTCTTGACTGCTGTGTATATGTCTATATTTGTTTTGCGAAATAATCGGTCAATACGATGTACAAATATCAAAACGAACTGTCGCTCTCGTTTAATTGAGGTTGGACTCCATAGACGAATTACACGTAAGAAGCCATTGGTGACATTAATGCAAAGAAAAGTCCGCGTACAATTTGCTAAGAATCGAAGATCAACCGCCTTGGTCTATATGGTAGAAATATGTAAGACGGCCAAAACGAGTAGAACTTGATCCGAGGATTGTGTCAACTGTCGTCAAGCACGGCGCTGGCAAAATCAATGTCTGGTTATGTTTTTCTTGGAATGGGGTTGGTCCATTACACCGCATAGAAGGAATTGTCACCAAGGAGAAATACGTCGATGTATTGCGTCCATGGGCGGATGCAAATATGTCAATCATTTGGACTTTACAGCGAGATAATGACCCAAAGCATACAGCGCGCCTAACTAAACAATTCTTAGAACAAAGTTCAGTCAGCGTACTTGAATGGCCGTCGTGCAGTCCAGATCTGAGTCCCATTGGGAATTTATTACGACATTAAAAAAGTCTTTGATCAACAGAATAACAAATTTCGACATGCTATCTGACAAAGTTAAAGAAGCAAGCTATGCAATAGTTGTCGAAAGGTGCAGTCATTTAATAATGTCTATGCAACGTCGATATGGCGCTATATTAAAACAGAAAGACTTTCCCACCAAATGTTGACGTGTTAAATAAACCAAAATGACATTTCTTGAATAATTTATTGTTTTTCTTTTGTTTTTCGCTAATAATTTTCATGTTTCCAATTAGTTGGCACAGACAAATCTGAGGTTTGGGCAGAAATTCGCTCGTAAAATTTATTTAACTTAAGAAATTGAGATTATTTCGTTATATTTTTAGGATTATATGTTCTTCACTTATACTACGTACAATTTTAGTTAGTCCTTATAGAGAATTGAACTCGAAAAATCATGAATAGCGTAACCAATACCATTGTTTCCAATTAGTTGTCAACAGCTGTATGTACTGTTTCAAATTGAATTTGTTGTCTATGTAAAGTCCTAGGTAGTCCGCATTGTTTTCTGTATTAGCTTTAACTCCGTCACGCGTTACACGAGGTGCTACCACTTTAATTTTAGTTGTGTAAATAACATGAACTATCTTTTCCTTATTTACCTAATATTCCATTTATGGAATCATTCCCAAGTATTTACCAGATTTCATTGTAGTATTGAAGTTTCTACTTCAATAACTACAAACTATAAAGTGAAAGCTACTAGAAAGATAATAAAGAGATATATGAATATAATAATAGTCAATGTACACAGTTCTCTTTGTATGCATCAATCTAAATGGTTCATCTCCGTAGGCTTTGCTTCGCATATTTTGCTAAGGATGTTTCACTTAAAGCATTAAATATTTTTCCATTAACCATAGTGAGTTGCAGAGAATGTTTAATTTCTATTCTGCTATTTCCTGTTAAAATGTTGTCCGTCTTAAGTAATCAATTTTATCATTGAAGTACCTCTCTTCATATCAATGGACAGTTGATTGGTTCCATTCTTTAATTGAATTCGGATAGGTCTACAGTAACGGGTAGACGATGGTCGAGGATTCTTCCAAATGATTTTAGACTCTTCCAACTTAGTAACAAGTCTAAGGAGCATGTATAATGTACCAGACAAACTATTTCTCACTGGTCATTATCTAAAACCTTTAGCTTATATTTAGCATGTCCAGTGCTACCATCGAATCCCACTTTCCTATTAAAATAAGGTTATCTACCGAATCATCTTTATATTGTGGATAATTTCATTCTGAAGCTACAATATGCGTGAAACGGTGTGATCCAGCAAACTTTGAAGTTCAACTTTGCTTGGCATTCGCTTACGATGATTTTATCTGTATAGCTTTTACCTTTAGCATTGGTAATAAGTCATTTGTAGCTTTAGAATTCATGAATTTGTTTCCATCAAAAACGACAAACCTTTTCAATATTTGCTCCGAAAGATAAAGTATGTGATTGGAAATTAGAGGAATGCAAAACAGGAGCAAGACACTTGACATGTCTTCCAAGCTCGGCTATTCAGCGACGTTTTGTTCTTTTTGAAGACTCAGTGAAATATATTTTAGAACGTCAATGGTTCGGATTGGAAACTGTAGGTTGAAAGCTATATTTTAAGAAAATGGTTTCTTTGTTACCGAGCCATTCAAAATTGTTTTTCAAAACTTCTGATTTGTTCCGCTTGCAGTTTTGCCAAAACAATGCAACTTTTTCACAAACGTAATTAATGCATTTTTAATCCCACCCGGACTTGGCTCGTAACCCTAATCAGACGAACTTTTATAATCTTAAAATATTAACAAATAACATGTAAAGAGGATTATGGAGGAGGTCAACACACTTAAACCTTTAATTAAACACTTGAAAGGCGAAACAAAAACAAACACAAAGTTACATATATAAATCAACGATTACACAAAATATAACACAAATTATGTATAAGTTTAATTGTAGAAATAAAGTCAAAACCTTTATTCATTTCATTCAACTTGAATTTAACTAACTTTTTTATAATATTTTAATTACACAAAATCTTTTTACGTCTAAGAATACTCCAAAGCAAAATTTTTTTGCATTACTTGATGGAGTTGTTGTATCTAGTGTTTTCTACGGGAGCAAAATTGGTGGTGTCGTATTATATGACTACTTTCCAGGATTGGTAGAAGTCTATCTTCGTGATAGCAGCTTTTCAAATATTTTGGATAGCACTGGAAATAAGCTGGTTGGTTTATATTATGATGGCAGATATATGTGTTTTACCGGCATTGGAACTTTGGAAACATTCCACACTTTAAGGAAGTAGTTCAATCTGAAACGCACATTACATATGTTCCATATGTATAGATCTCTATTGGCGATAGCTTCTTTAGAAGTTTGTCGTCAATTTTATCATAATCTGCAGTCCTGTACGTTGGTGTTAAGCTTTGAAGGTATCTTATGATTTCTTATTTTTTTTTCAGGTGTTGAATATATTTTATTATGCTTTTGGTTACCCCGTTGTATTTATTTTTCTCATCGGGGGATATTGAGTTCATCCACTTTTGTTAATTATCGCTTTTCTCCTTTTAGGCTTCTTAGAATGGGTGGAGGGTAGTGTTTTGTTTTGTAGGATAAAATGTCTGGGGTTGTCTGGCATTACCACTAGTCTTGGATATTTTAGTCTCTCAAATGAGTCTAATTCATCGAAAAGCCTGATTTTATTCAGTGTGCAGTGATGGGTGTAGGCTTTCCCAATTGCTTTTAGGTTTCTATGTTATTGTATATGATTTTTAGCTGAAGTTATTCGGGTCCAATGAGACCGAGAGGGTCTTAAAATTTTTCGGTGTACAACAAAATTGAGCCTTTAGTAATATTAGGCTGTTGGATGAGAGTACGAATTTGTCCTTAAATGGGTTCCAAGCAAGGCCAAGCGTTTTTAGTACAATAGTTACCATCAAAAAAATTTTCTCTATCTATACTCAGACCTATAAAAACGGTGGGCGGAAAGAGATATGGCTCGAATGAAGAGGTGAATGCCGAAACAAATGCCCATTTTGAGACCAAAGATAAATCGCTCTTCACGAAAGGTATTGAAGTGTTGGACAAACGCTGGAGTGAATTTATACTCTTCAAGGAGATTTTGTTGATGAATAAAATTGAATTTGAAATAGTTTTTCTTTATTAAACCGGGAATTTATCAGCCGATATGTTAACAAATAGACTATACAAAACAAATAAACACTATTATAGACACAACGTATTACCATGAAACGTAAAATCAAAGCAAACCTATTGTGGCGTAGATGTGGAAAATATATTTATGTAGTTTAAATGGTACAAAGTTCTAGAGCTTAGAGTATTAAAATAAATTTATATTAGGAGGTAAATTGACGATATGAGTCATATGATTTAATGTTAAGTACTCATTCATAGAAGTTCAGTATTGATTTTGCAGGTCCGACCGAGTAACTTTCTTTCTAACAATAAAGGGCTGGCGATTTTTAGTCTTGAAGGAATGATTGCTATTGCCGAGTATTTCCTTATTACTTCAGGGCATCAATTCCTGTTAAACAAAATAAAAAGGACTTTTTTCTGTTTTAATATTTTTACAAAATTTTTTTGGAATCAATGAATTATAGCGGTTAGCTTTTTTTTGTTATTTTCTTGGGTTATTTTATAATTTCAATCAAATAAAAGAATGGATATTAGCGATAGATTGGATAATATTAAGAGTGAGTACTGAAGTTTTAAAAATATAAAAAAAGTTTAATTAACCAAATAAATAGGATTGATAAATGAATATGAACATATGTATATATTACTAAATAACTCTATGTCGGAGAACCACAGGGTGGAGCCTTTTCAACCTTTTCGGGCAGTAGTTTGTTGTAAGGGCAACAGCGAGAGGATTGATATGTACATTAAGTCATTATTACGTCTGGTATGGCGATTAATTTGCTCATTAACTGTAAGGATGCCAAGGTCACGGCATATTAAAATCCGCTTGACGTACCAAGGAGCACCCGTGATGTACAAGAGAGCTTTATTCTGCATAGCCTGAACGCGATTTATCGCACACTTTGCTAGCTAGCTAAGTGCCATAGGTGTAGGATGGTGTTACGATGACCTTACATAGCGTAACCTTGGCAGCCAGGTTGAGAGAGTTACCAGTTCGAATAAGCCATCAAAGTTTTTGCAGGTTGCTTTTGCATGTGGCCGTTACAACATTGATGTGCTTAGACCACGTCAATCGGCGATCCAAAAACACGCCCAAGTATTTGACAGAAGCTTTTTGAGGGACTTGGATGCCAAAAAGCGTTACAAGTGGATCGTTTAGAGCGAAACAAAAAGTAACAGTGCTGCCATTCGCGGAATTGATTCCTATGTTCCATTGTCTGGACCAAGATTCAACTTTGTCAAGAGTACTTTGAAACGTGCCAGCAGCTCGATCGCACGAAGGGTCATACCCTACAAATACTGTGTCGTCAGCGTAAGTGGCAGCTAGATGTTCTCTTCAGTCGGGGCTTGCATCTCACTAGTAAACAGTGTGTACAGGACGGGACCTAGGACACTGCCCTGTGGAACACGAGCTCTAATGTTGCGGGTAGTCCACCTCATGTCTTTGACTTCGACGATAAAAGTACGACTGAGTAGATATGATCTGATGAGGAAGAAATATTTCGGAGGGAGAAGAGTATTAATCTTTCACAGCAGGTCGTCGTGCCACACATGATCAAAGGCCTGTTGCACATCAAGGAAGACGGCCGAACAGTACATTTTCCTTTCAGAAGCCTGCAGGATAGCATTAACAATGCAGTGAACATTTTCCGTTGTGCAATGGCCATATCTAAACCCAAACTGGTGACATGGGATAGTACAGCTGTCACCTAAGACTACCATCATTCTTCCAAGAAGAATTATTTCGAAAACTTTGCAGAATGCAAACTAATAGGTCTATATGACTTCATATTACTTTTCGACTTACCACGTTTTGGCAACATAGCAACAACTGCGCACTTTCATTGGGAGGAAAATTGGTAAAAAAGGATGGTGTTGAAAAGTACGACAAAAAAGATGACATTTTGATTAGGAACGGCTTTAGCACCCTCAATATCGTCGTATCCAGTGGCTTTGTTAATTTTGATTGTTTTTAATTAGAGGCGAATTTCGGCCAGATTAATAAGCGGAATGGGCAATGAGTTTTGGGCGGGGACAAATAAAAAGGCTCTGGTACTGTCCTGGTCCTGAGGATCAGCTAGAGTGAACGGCGTAAAACGATCCTCTAATTCATCTGCGATTGCATCTGCCTTCTCTTTGTTTGAGGAGCACCATGAGTCGGTCTTGGGCTTCTTTCTTTAATTTTCGCGCTTCACTCCTCCAAGCACGATCATCAAAAATATTCTGTGTCCAGAGATAACATTGCCTTAGAGCCCGCTTACCAAGAACCATATCACGGATATCAGGTTTCAAAGGATTTTGACTCAGATGTAAGGAACAAGATAAAGGTTGTTGAGCCGTATCAAAGTCGGCGGCATTGTATATATTCCTTGTGAACAGGTCAACAACGTCATCAGTGTCGTTTGCGATCTGAATCTCAATATTCATATTAATGAGTTTTTGCAATTTCTCGTGATAACGATGAACATTCGTATTTCTCGGCAGCAATCTAGGCTTAGTCACATAGCAGTTGAAACCGTCTCCAAGGTCTATGATTAAAGGAAGATGGTCCGAGCTGAGATCAGGGAAGCTCATAATAGAGGGTCGCTCTGATGGAATCCCTCCGTATACTGCAAAGTCGATCGGGCTATGAGTACGAAGATTGTATGGATAGCGTGTAGGAGCACCAGTAGCAAGAATCTGCGAATTAGAGCTTATGCAGTCAAACAGCGAGATACCTCTGGAATTGCGTCGACTGGCACCCCAAAGTGAATGCCGAGCGTTCAATCCCCGGCTATAATATATGTTGGGCCCGGTTGTCCCAAAAGTTGTCTGAATGCCAGTGTTGGCCAAGCATACATTTTAGGGCAATTAACCGAAGCAATTACAATACTACAAAGGTCATAATTAATTTTGATCGCAACACATTGAACATACGCTTCAGAAGTGGAGTTGAGAAAATAGTTTTTTATGGCTGGTCGGATAATGTTAGCAGCACCTCCTCTGTATCGATCTACAGGGTGGTATGCTAAGTGAAGAGAATACCCAAACAGCTTATAATAGGGCCTGCTAAAATGGTGGGATTCACTGGTAAGATAGCGGTTAGCAGATACTATTTTTCATTTTGAAGCTTTTAAGCCAGAAACTTTTTTTAATGTTATTCATTTTTATAACTTTTTAAATGAATTTAATAATGTGTCATTCCTTCTTTGTTGGCAATTAACTCATAGATTCCATTGAAATACGAGTTGTGCAAATTAGCCATTCTCACACGTTTTCCATATAATGGCTTTAATTCTCATGTATGTACATGTAAATAAGGTCATAAATTTGTTATACATATACATAGGTAAATTACTTATTGACAACCGATTCCTTTGAAGCTTCAATTTTTGATTTCTCTTCCACAGATAGTGATTTTTCTTTACCTATATTAGACTTCTTGAGCAGTAAATAAAATTTATAGCCTATTTACAGTGCAGCTGGATCACTGAATCGAATCTTGCTGTTCACACTGCCGATTCCAAATCATGATCAGCTGGTTACACGCACCTTGACAAATTGTGAGATGTGAAAAAATTGAAAAATTGCGATTTGTGGAAAAAATAGATATATTAGAATCATTTATAATGTGTACAAACGTGTTTTCGGACTTAATTGGACTTATTTTTATAAAAAAAACTTCACATTGAAGTTTTTAATTACTTTTGTTTTGTGCCATAATCAGCTGTGTATTGTTTTGGCGCACAAAAAACAAGAAGAAGACTGTTGAGAATGGCAATTTCCGAGCAAAAACACTGTCAGAAATCGGCAGCCCTGTTTCGAATCGTTGTCTAATCCTTTTATGGATTCGCAGCGATTCGGATCGCATTCTACAACAACAACCCCTGAATAACGTTACTTTTCCTTGTGGTTGTTGTAGAAAGTAATACGAATCACCAGCGATTCGAATCCTAGCCCACTGTAAATAGGCTATTAGTTGTATGCGTTAAAGATCAATTAAAAAAGAATTCGCATGTGACCTGATCATGCAAAAACACTTTTTAATTAAAAACATAATAAAATAGCTTTCCATCGCTTGTCTCTTTGATACTGAGAGTACCTAACTTACGAAGATGAGAAAAGTGGAATACAACTCTATGTTAACAACGACAAAGAGTGCAATTAAGCTGATAGATGGTGTGATACCTTGATAACGCGCAGTGTATATAATACAGTATAATTCCCTCAATTGCACCTATACTTAATTGCACATTCAAAACAAATGCACAACTTTTTTTGTTAAATACAATAATTTATATTAAATAAATTAATTTAATTGCATATTGGCGAATAAAACATAAAATGAGTACAACGAAAAATATGTCGGCATAATATTGCGTCATGTCTGAATATGCACTTTTTAGAAGTTTGAATGATAGTTTTGAGTAATTGTCCTGCATGAATCAATACTTAATTTACATCAAAGCCTTATGGTTCCAAATGATTTTTCAGGATGAAACTTATCTATTTTGATCTTTACAAGTTGTATTACACACCATAATGCTTCTACACCCCTTTGATACCATCGTTTGTGTGAACGTAGATTTGTACCTTCTGGTCGAATCCTACTGATCTTAGTTTTACTGTACAACACATCTTTGCAAAAAATGATGATTTTCCCTCTTTGACGAAAATAAGCTTTCAAAGGAAATTTTAAAAAATTGATTTAAATCTGTAAAATCAATTTACTTTGTTACAAATTTGGTGGAAAAAATGCCAGTGAGGCATCGAAACCAAAATGGTGTTCGACGTACACGCGCATATAGGTAATAATAGTTGTTCTGTTATTCTCCGCTCCGTGACCCAGTATTAAATACAGGCTTCACACATTTGTTTCCTATGAATATTGACAAATGCATTAACGTTATTTGAAGGCAAAACACAGTTTGCCTGGTCCAAACTAGTAGCTTTACATATGTACAGTGAAATCCCCCATAATCAGACACCCACCGTCGTAGTGTTTTTGATCACTTATGGGAGTTGACCGCTTATTGGGGTGGAACAAAAATGTTTGTTTGAAATGCATTGTTAGAGTCAACCAAATGGACAGTTTACTTGGGTTGAAAATAATTAGCTTAAGTAGGTTGTTTATTCATGGATAGCTTTTACTTTCAATGTTCAGTTCCAAAATAAGTCTTCATGTGGTGAGCTGCTATAAAGTCATCTCTGGAAAAACTCTTAAAACGCGCAATTTGTATCAATGCCTAATGACTTTCTAAACTATGTAAATAATCTACGCTGCGGTATAACCGCCTTACGTCATTTTAATCTAAAATCACACGAATGTTTTATGCAAATTGCGATAATATACAATTTGAATCAAAATAAAAAAAATAATAAAAAAGGAAAAGCATAATGAACTGAATGAAATGGAAGTCCATCTGGCATAAAAGTGCTCATGTTAATAGGACGAATCACTACATCATCACAAACACGAATGATGATTCGTAAAAAGGGGAACTACAACGTTTTTTTTTGCTTATGCTTATTAATAATTCTGTCTGTTTATTAGAAATATTTTGATAACATTTTTATGAAATGTAGTGCCCGAGTCCAGTTATCGGAACGTCCGTATATAGGAATTATTTTTGTATGGAAAAATTAATGAAAAGGTTGGGTCGACGAAGTGTGTTTCTTCCGGTTTTCTTATCTCTTTGTCTTCCACCCAATTCCAAATACCAAATTATTTTGAGAATCGTTTACTGATCAGTAATCACAAATCTTAAAGTAAGTGTAGAACAAAAAAACTCATTTCAGTACACAATTTTAGAACTTAACTTCGAAAGAAATTAAACTTTTCTTGAGCAGTTTGCAGCATCAGTAATAAATTGGTCTTAAGTAAATTTTAATGTGTCTGTAGTCAATCACTAAACAGATAAAATACAAAATGCAATAAAATACATGGGTGACTCGATTTTTTGTTGCTACATATCGAAGATACTGTTGTGTGTTTGTGAATCTATTAAACGTTTCGTAATAATTTCATGAATACATTATATACTTGAAGTCTTATTAAATGCGCCCTTTTTCTATTGTTCTTGTTATGAAAACGTATCTAAAAATGCCAAACCCTGAAACGCTTTACTAATATTAAAAAAAGAATAGGTTTTTATGTGGTTAATGGTGCGTTTAAAATGTTTTAACTGTTGAATATTCAACTTAAGGTTATATATATGAAAAAAGATATTGGCATATATTTTATATATTTGTAATATATATCATACATGTCTGCCTATTTCTATATTGTATCTGTATATGATGCGTTTAGATACCGCACGAATTATATGCAGTGGCTTGCGCTGCTTTTCGAGTTTAGACTTGTTTAGAGATACTATGATTGCCTTTCGTAATATATGACTACTTTGTTTGGAACGTTCTTTTTTCTATTTCTCCCACTCGATCAATTGCTTAAAGTTATATGTTAAAGAATCATTCAAATCTGTAGTACTAATTTATCCTATAGATACTATGCAGAGTATATCAGCTTTCATATAATGTATATATATATATATAGAACTTTATATGTATATAGAAGAGTTTAAGGATGATTTCTTAGTCTAAGAATTCGAATTTGCTTTCTGCTTGTTGCTGTTGTTTAGTATTAAAGTCCCCCGAATTCCTTTGTTGTTGGTGCTGCTGTTGTTCGTGTGCTGGTGGTTGCATGTTGTAACGTTTGTTCGGCGTCTCTATGTGCACACCAACAGCATCTACGCTGTAGACGCCGCTACTTCTGACTCCAATGATTGGCCATTTTATGGATTTGGTCCTACATCAGGTGCTCGCCGTCGTGCCTTCACCGTAGCCGCCGTTGGCGATGAGTAAATCATCACCATTACCAGAACCATTAGTACCCACAGTCGCGCCGGTGCCACCATAACCTATTGATGTTCGACTCAGTGAATTCGTGGGCGAATTTAGAGCTGTTATTATTGTTGGTCCATAGAATATTAGTTCGGGTATTTGGCCACCTTGCACACCGGTGCCGTTCGTGCTCTCTGACGAGCATTGGAATTGGAATGTGACATTACCCATGATTACCTCAGACATTCCTTCTTGACCGAAGAAACTCAACTCATTGCCATCTAATATAACGGAGGCGGTGTAATAGCACTCGGGTTCAATTTGTATGGGTCTCTCGAAGAAGACGGGAAACGTGTTACTCGATCCATCGGAGAAAAACTTTGTCTCATTTTCGGCTAGCATGCGGCCAAGACGTTTCAGTTCGATTTTCACATTGTAATTGGAAGCACCCGTGGATGAGCCATACAAACCAAACCCGACAATGAAGACTCTATGAGAACAGTTACAGAAAGTAGCTTAGTCACTTAGTAATAATCTCCATTCCCTTTCACATACCTGCGATCCACTGAGAATTGTATGGAATCACAGCGTCCACGATAGCGCCACTGATTTGAGCGATACGCACAGGACTGAAAACGATGGCAGACTTGAGTCTTCAATCCCGTACGTGGTCGTGTCGGAAAGCTTAGACTAGGCTTACTTTTTGCTGTGAAATGCAAAAATGTATCGATAGTTTCTTCTGAGGTAAGAATACCTGTTTGTGCAACACCATTAGCAAACTCTTCGAGTGTCATTGTTGGAATGCGTATCAAATGCAATGCTTGGCCAAGTACGTTGCGTTTATTCTGAGGCGTTGTATCTACGCCCATTTTCTGACAAGCGTTCAGCGCCCAATTCAGCGCCGCCTCGAACAGATGAATCT
Source organism: Cacoxenus indagator (assembly GCA_035041755.1). Classification (NCBI taxonomy): domain Eukaryota; kingdom Metazoa; phylum Arthropoda; class Insecta; order Diptera; family Drosophilidae; genus Cacoxenus; species Cacoxenus indagator. The sequence goes on along the minus strand of JAWNKX010000036.1, from coordinate 126,426 downwards.
CTTTACAGTTGAGGGTCTCCCGCGACAATATCGATTCAAATGTCTTGAGATCAATGTCGACAAAGTCTTCGGACTTAATCGCCATTTCGGCCTGTGCATCGATAACTTCCCAGCAACGCTGCATCAGTTCGGGCTCCTCGAATAGACGCGATTGACTGAGAAGTAGACAGGCGTTTTTTGCCGTCAACTTCACTTCCAAATAGTTAACACAGGCGCGTGCTAAATGTGGCACAATATACTTTTTGGCAGCGTAAAGCGTGGCCAAAATATTATCAGGTTCCAATTGAATTTCATCACAATAGAGATATCTGTAAGGCGGAGTTTGTGAGTCAGACGTTTTAGTAAGTTTTAGTTGTTATTCACCTTAACAATGTTAAAAAGGCTGCTGGTTCGACATCAGGCACTTTTATTTCCGGTTTATTCTCGGCAAGACCGCCGTAGAACATTGCATAGAAGACCGAACTGCCTGTAGCCAAAATATATTTGTGTGCGGGTATTGTTTGTACCGTATCTGCAATAATAGCAACCCGGTCAAGAAATGTTATTTATAATTAATCACAGCAACACACAAAAAAAGACTAACCGAAATCCCCACCAACGACAAATTTGACATCGGACATGAGGTCGTTGTTAAACATCGCTGCATTTCGCTCCAACACCGTCGTCTTTGTTGCCTGCCAATTGGGATCCGCTGTGTCTGCGACATTTGTGGCGTCAGATACCGCAGCATAATGCTGTGAATTGCCAGCTGTGCAAACATAGGAGCCATTGCCGCTACTGCCCGATGTACCACCAACCGTATTCGTGGGCAAATTAAATGATGTTGGATTCCAGAGCGCAACGGGAGAGGCGAGAGGTGAAGACGGAGAACTTATTGGTTGTGTGATTTGTATGTTGTGTTCGCTGCTGGCACCACCGCCACCAGTGCCAGGTGTTCCGTCTGTAGCGGCAGCAGCACCAACGCTACCCACACTGGCCGTAGATTGTTGCTGTGCGTGCTGTTGTTGATGATGTCCAGAAGTGTTAAGCGGTGGTGAGTGTAACAACCCATTGCCATTATTCAGTGTTTCCACTGTGAGCGAAAAAAAGGTTAACTTTAGTGTAATGTGATCCAATGAGTTTCGGAAATTACGCTGTCCGCCTGCTTAAGGATGTGTACCGAAATGCTCAAGTGTTACCACAATGCGTTGTAACATTTAAATAAAAATAGAAACGTAATACTGAATTAAGTCCGAAAGATTTAGAAGGAAGCTTTTCGTGTAACAAGCGACCAACCGACCGACTGCGGTCGACTTCCGTCGACGCATAATACATACATACATGCATATATACAGAACAAAAAACAAAAAAATATAAGCAAATAAAAGGAAAAATGCTAGCTGCGACGCGACACTTATGCAAAAGGCGCGGTTTTGTCCGTTGGTCCCGAAATCGGTTTGATTTTGTCTTGCTGAACTAAAAATAAAGCGTTTATCCAACCAGGCAAGCCTAAAGGTAGCAGCAGCAAAAAAAACTATAATAAATCCGTAACGCGCCAACTTTGACACAATAATTTGTCGTTTTACTGTCTGTCCCTACAACAGGGTTGAGTGCTTGTCTGTGAAAAAGGGGGGAAGCGAAAAATCAATATAATACAGACACGCTCGGCTTCGTTTGTGCCCGCTCCAAACGCACCCGACTGTTATGACGCGTCGTTCTTGTTTACATCCTTCAAACACCGTGTAAACTTTGACGTTCCTTTTACACTGTATTTCTTCATTTCGCCCTCCTTCACCTTACCATTTAACCAACCGTGAATGGCACCAACACTACTGCCGCCGCCGCCATTGCCACCATTTACTTGGGAGTGCGTCGTGGATTCTTGATTGCGTCTCACTGAAGATTCCGTGGAAGAAGGAACACTTGCGGATTTTACTCCGATTCTTGCACCGCTGTTATTGTTAATATTATTATTGTTGCTATTGCCGCTGCTGGCCATGACGTATAAACGATCGAAGGAACAAGCGAATTAGTCAACAGTTCACAACATATTACTGTTCCTTATCTTTGTTTCTTTTTCCACTTTTAGTACTTTTGTTGCGCTTATTCAACTTCGAAATGTTTTCGTTTTGCAAGCCAATTACGTACAACATTCCTTCACTTTCCATATTTTACACAAAAAGTGTTTTAATTATGTTATTTCAAGTCATTATCTATTTTAATCCGATTAATTATTTGTTTTACTGCGATAAAAGTTATACTCTAATTATAAAAAAAAATATGTTATTAATCTTTAAATGCATATAAATACATTTATTTGTTAAGTTGCTATATGTGCGTGTATGTATATAATTGGAAGTAATTCACTATGAGAAATTAAATGCAAGAATAAAGAAGAAAAAAATGCTACGCAACTTGTTTAAGGTGACCAGCGTCATGGTAGAATAAATGAACGAGATAATTAAAAAAAATGATAAGGGAAAATAATTGAAATGAATATAGTAAATATGTACACACATGTAATAAGTAAAGTAAACTAAATAAAATAACATGAAATAAGTAAATACAAATAAATAAATTAATACATAGCATTAAAATAAATATTATTCAAATTCATTTATAGTTTCCGATAGGTCGTTAAATCAATGGAAAGTATATTAGGATTTGTATTACAAATAGGTCATTACAACCAGTTTGACGATTTAACTTTTGGTCTTAAATAAACAGTTTATAAAAAGAACACAACAAAAGAAACATTTCTCGATTGCATGTAAAATGACATTGTAAAAATGCACCTAAAAATACCGAAGTTTTAGTTTCTTTAACGGTTGTGGATTTGAATGTTATGAGGGGAAAATAGTGAAAAGTTTTGCAATATCAGCCAAATGAGGTTAATTTACAATTAGCGGTATGCCTGGCTTTTAGCCCTATTTTTTTGTAGAGACCTTCAAAAATTAATAAAATAGCAAGCAATTAATTATTGTGCTTTAGAAATCCTAAAACGATTTCTTCATGTGTAATATAACTACTTGCTAGTTTGCATTTTTTGATTTTCTCACACTTGGTATATTTTTTTGGTTTTGTATATACGTTTGGGATTTCTCAGTTTGTGATTTGAACTTCCAATTTGGACAGCCGCAGTTGTTAAAGTTGTCGTAGCCGCTAATTTTGAGAGGTGGTTTCTAGTCATTGCCAACGTCAGCGATGTCGAAAATTTTTTTGAAGGTTTTCTTTATTTCTTGAACGTGATTTTCTTTACTCCGTCTCTCTGATTATCGGTTTGTTTTATTTTATTTTTGATTTATATTTACTCTGTGTCAAAAATGTTATTAATCTTTATAATTTTGACGTATAGTTGTTGTTTCCTTCACTTTTTTCCTCTTCTTTTTGTTTGGCTATTACAACAATGGATTGCCTATATATGTACATATGTATATCGAATATACTATTTCGATTTAATACTTGATGCATGTATGTATGTATATTGATTATACAATATGATCCAATACCTACTATTTCTATTTAATACTTCTTGATTTCCCGCCACATTGCGCTCTTCAAGATTTTCGGCTGTAGTATATTCTGGCTCATAGTTATGGGTATATGCACTGCCCCAGTGACCGGTAAAGTCGTCTTCCTCGAGTGTCAGTAAATGGTCCAACACCTGCACACCACGTTCAAGTGGGCCATGGAATTTGTTAATCAACTCGGTGAGTCGCAGATTGATGCCGTACTTTGGCGACGACGGCGACATTGCTGGCCTATTGGAGGCGAGACAATCGCTGTAGGCGGTCGCCCAGTAGAAAAGATGACGTCCCAATTGACTGCTTAGGTGATGGGCAAAGGCTTCGATCATCTTCGCTCGTGCGGTGGAGTCAGAAGCGCGTAAGTGAACATCGTAATTTCTTCGTCGTTCACCTTTCTTAATGTTTTGTGGGTTTTAATTGTTTTTAATAGCTGTAATTTTAAAGATAAATTAAAGGCGTGAAAATTATTATTACATAATAATCTCTTCTTTCCATCTCTCACTCATTTTGATGTAATACGCTAATTTCAACTTGAATTGAAAATTGCCGGTTTAACAGATGTGACACAAGAAAAAGATGCTCTTAAAACATATATTTTATTATAAAAACCACTAGCCCCATTACGAAAGTTTGGCTAAGATTCATATTCACATTCACGTTCACTTCCACAATCAGCTGCCACACGCAGCAAAGCCGCAAAAAAACTTTTTTTGTTTTAAATTTTTTTGGATTGTGTTGAGATACAAGTACAGGAAGTTCGTCTATTTATGTAGGTATCTTCAACCACATATGACGTTGTGCTTGATGCTTCGTATTTCTATTTGTGTATCTAATTACTTTTGTTGTATGCCTCTGTTGTTGTTTTATCCTCATTTGGTTTGTCGTATGTTGCAATCGGCAATCTAAACTATGTATTTTTTATATTATTTTTAGTTTTAATTTTATTATTAGTTTAGTTTTATTTTATATTTATTTTTTTCAGTGTTCTAATTTGGATGTTTCGTTGAACCTAGTGAATCCAGTAGGCAGATATGGTTCTACCACAGAAAGTACTGAGATAACGGATTTTCCAAATCCAATACAAATATATACACATATATATATATATATATATATATATATATATATATATATATATATATATACAATTGCCCATTGGTGGGTCTGAAAGTATTACTGGAAGGCCTTTGACAGCAATACACTCTGTCCTCAGAATCTTCCATTGCACATTGCCATTGCAAAGTTTGGGAGGATTTAAATTACAAAGCAATTTGATAGGTGCATTTCATTTGTTGTTAAAAAAAATTATTAAAATCGTATCAGTATGCAAAAATAGATCTCGTACCGAATGGCTGCAATAGAGGTGCCGACTGGGTCTGAAACCTATCTTATATTACGAGCTGGAATCCACAATACACATTCCCAAATTTCATTTAAAATGTTTGAGTGGATTCGGAAATTAGTGTGGGCAAATACGCGGTATGGCTATTAAATAACGACACTGACGCTGATTAAGAAAAAGTGTGCCAAATACGGTTACCGACACTTGTGTAGTGTAGAGCCTTTTTTGAATGCAGTGCTTCTCGCTTTTGTAAGCAATTCAGTATAGCCGTAGCATTTGTTTGCAATAAAAATTTTGTTGTTGTTAAGATGATTCACACCCGGGTCGCCCTTCCACATCAAAAATGGATAACAATATTGAAAAAATCGGTAATCTGATCTAAATATTCGTACGATGGCTGAAAGTGTAGGAATTGACAAAGAATGCGTACGGCAAAAATTTTACATACAGATTTTACATGCAAAAAGTGTGTGAAAAAGTGGTTCTAAAATTCTCACGTTTTAACAACAAGGAGCTCGCAAAACTTTTTGTACTAATACTCTCCATGCCATTGAAAATGACCAAAAGCTATCACAAAGTATAATAAGAGGTATGCATATTTCTTAAGGTGATATCTCCATTAAAAAAAACACGATTTGAGTCCGTTGAAGCCGTATTATTATTGTTAATTTTAATTATTATTATTATTATTATTATTATTATTATTATTATTATTATTATTATTATTATTATTATTATTATTATTATTATTATTATTATTATTATTATTATTATTATTAATTTTAATTATTATTATTATTATTATTAATTTTAATTATTATTATTATTATTATTATTAATTTTAATTATTATTATTATTATTATTATTATTATTATTATTACTATTATTATTATTATTATTATTATTATTATTATTATTATTAATTATTATTATTATTATTATTAATTATTATTATTATTATTATTATTATTATTATTATTATTATTATTATTATTATTATTATTATTATTATTATTATTATTATTATTATTATTATTATTATTATTATTGTTATTATTATCATAATTATTATTATTATTATTATTGTTATTATTATCATAATTATTATTATTATTATTATTATTATTATTGTTTTTATTATTGTTATTATTATCATAATTATCATTATTATTATTATTGTTATTATTATCATAATTATTTTTATTATTATTATTATTATTATTGTTTTTATTATTGTTTTTATTATTGTTATTATTATCATAATTATTATTACTTTTTTATTTGCATACAACTTTGTTTTTATTGTGCTATTTGCTGAACAATGTTTTTCTGCCAACTTTGAGATGTATGCAATTGAGCCCCGAATTCACTACTTTCTTGTGCAAAACGACGTTCTCTCCAGACAGGGCTAAAATTTAAAATCTCTTTAAATTTGGAGTTTAAAGAAATGTAAATATATCATTTCATTAAAGGCTAAACACAAAAATAAAAAAATATTAACTATACTTTTACCCGGCATTAAAAATTAAAATTTTACACTTGACAATTAAATAGAAAAACGAAAGACAAATAACAAAATGAAAAAATCGAGGCTACTCTTAAAAGAAAAACCTTAAAATCGGTTCGCAAAAAAGCAGCGTCACCTATTATTTTCAAAACTATCCTATTAAGGAATGGGGACCAAATCATATACATTCCCGAAATTTCATTGAAATAGATTTGGTATATTTTGAGCCAAATGAAAAAACTTACAAATAGTGGTAAAACTACATATAACTAGACAACCATGACACCTACCGGGTCCAAGGTTAATTCAACCATCCACGGACCCCTTTAAACACATACCAAAAATTTCATCAAAATTGATGCAGCCCGGAACATAGTCACAAAGTATCCGTACATCGGAATTTTATATATAAATATAATTATGTTTTTAGAGTTTCGTACGCTTGAGTGAAAAACGGAACCATTATAGGATTACTCGTGTATCTATCTTTTACAGCGCATTTGCTTCGAATCTACTGGAGAGATTGAGTTGTGTGATATATGAAAATGAAAGGGCCTGTTTTTTGCAAGGGTCTCAAAAATATATTATTTTATGTTTTAAAATACAAAAATTTAAGTTATTTAAGAAAATAAATGAAAAAAAAAACGTTTGGGTATGATTGAGGGTCTTACTGAATCACATTTCTTTCGAAATGAAAAAAGTCATGAAATTAGGTACAATTTTTTTATATATATATATAAGGGCGCAAATGAACTACGAGTTCTCATTGGATCTCATTTTGAGCGTCTGTGTTCAAACTTGTTTTATCATCGGTCGATTGATGATGTTCAATTTTCATTTAAATTGTTCATTTCAATTAAACAAGTTCGATTGGAACGAAGTCAATGCATTATAGGTAATTCGAAATCTTTCGTTAAGTCGGGTAAGTATGGTTATGCAATAATGTCGGGTAAGTATGGTTATGCAATCACGCAAAACTCACATATACACTTCGATTCAGTGAAATTCTAATATACGCTTATAAGTGAAGACCTGGTCTACTTTATAATTAAATCACATTGATTTGAATATTTTTCGTATCTGCGGACAACTTTGGTGGCGGACGAAAACAACAAGGGTTTTTACCCCTCGAAAAACTTTGAAGTTTGTAACTATTAGGCTTTATGACGTTTTGTGTCCGCTATACGATTACTTTCCCATATTATAGCGCACGCCAGAGTTGTCTAAATGCGCTCAACAAAATTTTGTTAATTTGTTCGTGTTGGCCCAGGCGTAACATGCTTTGTACAAAATTTCGTATGCCGTCAACGTTTCCGGTAGCTTTACCTTTAATATTTCTCCTGCGTTTATGGTTTGTGTTTATGTTTTTATTTATACTCTTCAATCGGTCGATAGCACTATAAATTTTTCAAGAAGTTTGTAATGCAATTAGGAAGATATCCTCTAAACAAGATTAATTACTTAAGATTTAATTACTGTTTTGTGCCACAGAGCTTGTATTTTTACTATTACCTGTATATTTGACAAAAGCGAACATATTTCATCACTAGGATGGCTTATATCTATACGAATTCATAGACGCAATTGTGGTTAAGTAATCTTTGTATTCTAGAGTATTTAAGTTTAAATAATTCAGGACCATAGATAAAATCCCCAAATATTGAAAGGTCCTAAGATCGGTATAACTCCCAAACAATCCCGTCTGTTACGATAGTTCCTGTTGCTAATGTTCGTGTCGCGAATATTCCTATACACGCATAATCATAAGAATAAGAGAAAATAAAAAAAATGCAAAATGAATTTTAGTCCCAAGTAAAAAACCTCGTTTCTGTTCGGCCGTAAAAGTGCAAGGCGTTCATTTTATTATTCACACCTCAACCACAAATAACTTTATATATATTTCAACCCATATGTTAAATTTCAGGTATAAAATTGCATTTTTCTTTAGTAAATATTCATTAGGTAAATTATATAACATACCCGCTAAAGTACTAGCCACTAAGCCCTTCAACTTTTATTCAAACCCCATTTTTATTTCGTCAGCATAGATAATAATCCTAAAACTTCAATAGCCTACGATTATTGGATCGTAATGGGTCAAATTCTGTTTCTTATTAGAATGACTTGTTGAGGAATAGGTTTAAAGTTTCATTTTGAATAAAATATAAACATAAAAATTGGATCGTCTATTTCACCTAGAAATCCTTGACTAAAATAAAGCTTTGAAGAGTATTACAATATTGACACAGCCGAGACTATAATAATTTTGTTGTTTCTGTTTCTGGTGCTTTTTATAGATAATTTTTCAAAGAGATACTATGTACATAGATTTGCATGGAGCGCTTCCTTAGCCGTCGATGTTTGTCATCCACACGAGTTGAATTTAGTTACGCCTTTTATTTTTCCCCCTTTTGACTAGTTAAAAATCGTGTCACGTTTTTTCATTCGTATCTGATTTGCTTAGTGCGCACATCAAATTAATTTAAATTTTAATTATTTTAATTTTCTTTAACCTCTGTCACACTTTTGGAACGCGTGACATGCATATGCGCACTTTTCGTGGTTTTCTTGTATAGAATCCCTGCTTTTGAGGTACAACTTAGATCCGCATCGATTGAACCCAAGTCGAGGGTGCAAGTCTCATCAAGTTAAATCGTCTCTCTACTGTAAAAGTTTCAGATTTAAAATTTTTATGTTACTGTGTCACCTCAAGCTGCCTCATTTTTCAACCGCCGCCTGTTCATGTAATAAACACCCGAACAGTAGCCCGAATAGTCATCAGGCCAAACTGCTCTACATCTAAGCCATAAAATCGGCTTGCATGAAAGTGTTAAAGGTGCTGATTTGTTGATTGTGCTTTAATTATGTTCGCTTGGCTTGACTTGTTTTTGACTTCTCGGAGTTTCTGTATATTTTTCTCTTGTAATCATGACCTAATTACGTGTGCTGCCCCTCGAGTTGTGATGTTGTGCAATTTGAGTTTATCGTGGCACTTCTGACGTCGTGTGTGTCAGTACTTTGATTTGTTATTAATTTCATCGACATTAATGACTTTTTTTGTGTTGTTCACTAAATGTTTGCTCTCGTCACGCTGCAAATCGTGAGGCGTTAAAACAAAACGAAAAAAAGAGTTAATGACTTGGTGTATAAACAAATAATTAATGCACATTTGACTTCAGTCTTTTCTTTTATTGCTAGTCTTTAACCCTGTCGTTACGTTTTTTAAGATTTCAAATTCAAAATTAATATGCTTCAAAAATTTCTTCCCAAATTTGAAATTTACAGTTAAAATTTTTATTCTACTATTTGTGTATTTTTTCGAAAATACTTTTCTTGAAGATACATTAATTTACATATTTTTCTTGAAAAACGTCATATTTTTCAGAGGGAATTCAAATATTTAATATCCTTATTAATTTAAAAGGGATATTTTTATTAGAACTTTTACTTAAGGAGTTAACTCTTGAAATCTAAATGTTTCGTCAATACACAAAATTTTGCTATTTGAACTCAGGAGACATTCATCGATGAACGTCTGTCAACCCTTTAAAGAATTTTTACTACAATATTTTAACGCAATTCCAAGTAAAAAAGACATATGTATATATGTTAGGTCGTGTAATATGAAATTTGCGGTTGGTACTATTGTGAACTGAATATTCTTTTTTTTTGTCGGGAAGCTGCACACGTTATTTGTTTAAAATTTCGCTCTAAGCTTATCATTGCTCTCTCGTCATAAAATAGATATATATTCGAACCGAATTATAACGTCATAAAAAATGGATTCAATATGACAATCGTAAACGTTCAGCACAGTGGTTGGATAAGAATCAGATACCAAAACACCCCCAAAGCGAAATATTCATCAAAGAAGCTTATGGTAACTGTTTGTGGTCTGGTGAAGCCGGGATGCATTATGACTTTATGAAACATGGCTCAACGATCCCAGCTGAAGTATACCGCAACCAACTGAACCACATGATGCAAACACTTGAAAAAACAGCCCTGATCGTCTCCCATCTCACTGAACGATAACGCCACACCTGACATTGCACAAATTACTGTGGCAAAAGTACAGGCATTGGAGTTGGAACTTCTTCAACATACTCCACACTCACCAGTCTTATCTCCCACGGATTAGCATTTGTTTCGTAGTTTGCACAACTTTTTGGTACGAAAATAATTTAATTCCGATAACGAGCCAGGACCGCCAGGATTTTTTACAACTACCCCAAACATTCTCCCACTTAAATGACAAAAGTTTATATATAATGTGTGCATACTTTGATGAATAAAATAACTCCTTGTATTAATATACTGCCAACCAACTTTACTTTCAATTCAGTAAATTTACGATCACACCAGTAAAACCTATTCGAAAAAGTTGTTTGTCGAACACGTGTTTCATTCACTGTAATCCGAAATTGTAGTTTTTACTTTTTCATTTCTTAACGAATTTTTGGGGTTTCGTACGTTTGAGTGAAAACGGAACGTACGTTACTTTTACATTTTCACTCTAAATTATCGAATTCAGTTTTACTCCAAAAATATGAATGAATACATATTTTAGATCAAAATGCACTTGACTGTAATTTTTTATTTTTTGTTTATGTTGAATTTATATGAACCATCGTAATGCTGTTATCTAATATGCTTCTAATTTTTATTAATTCGAACTCAACAACTTATGTTTTTCTCAATATACAATTTGGAAATACTTCAATTAATTTATTCACATACATACATATTTAATTTGTACTACTATGGATTCATACAATTTGAATTCCTTTAATTTGATTTTTTTTGAACATGTTTTCTGCATTGGTCTTTTCATCTCAATGCTAGTGACTGGGCTTAAACTTTTGCGCTACCTCACTTTGGTGTTAAGCTTTTTGATTGCTTTGTCTACTCTTCTGAAATCTTTAATGCGATTTACTTCGATGATTAGTAAAATTTTGTCTATACATTATTATTTGATTTATTAATGTTGTATTAAACCTGTCGCTTTAGGTTTCTGGTTTTTTTCTCACTTTTTGGAATTGCTTCTTTGAGTACTTTGTTGATTTTACAGAACAAGTAATCGACAAAAAAATTGGGATTTTATTTTTAGGAGATACCAGTTTTAAGAATATTGATTAAGTTCATAAATAAAATATATATTATAAATATTGATTGATTTTTTTGTTTGTTTGTGAACAACCCGTTTTTTTGGTCATTCGGAGGTTTTAGTGAGTTTTATAGACTTTGGAATGTAGTCTGTGTGGGCATGTGTTGAGGTTCCTTTTGATTGTAAAGTTGCAAAAGAAGCTTTCAAGTGATAACATAAATAAAAGAATAGTAAGTTCGATGCTATACAAAGATTTTGGTTACGTGTTTATACTCTTTCCACGGTGAAGTGCGTAATTAGTTCGTCAAGAAGATCCATAAAGTAATATATATGGTAGATTTCTTTGCATGTCTGCAAGTTATTTATTTGATATATTCATTAATTTTGTTATATTCATTAATTCTTCAGAGTGAGAGCGCTGAAATTTTTATTTGAAGATTGTTTTTTTTTTTATTCTCAAGAACCAGTTGGATAAAATCTTTTTTTGAGGAATTAAACTGACATTTGAAGACAACCTTCTTTAAGGACAGAAACTATGAACATTTAAACTTTCTGAAAGTATTGCATCGTATGGCTTTCTGTAAACTTTTAAATTAAAATTTTAAGTAAAATTTTCTTTTGAGCATGAACTATACAACTTCCTTACAGCGAAATTATACATCAACTTTCAATGTAATTCAACTTTTAAATTTTTTATTTTTATTACTATTATAAAAATATTGTTTTTTTTGTGTTGTTGTTGTTGCTGCATTTATTGCAAAGAAAGGAAAATAATTTCCGTAATTCCAAATGTTCTTCAACATATTCTTTTATTCTTTGACCTTTTACATTTAACAATAATTAATTTTCTTGAGATAAATTAAATCAGGTTCATCTTAAAGTCTTTGTCTGAGCCGATTCTGACATTATTTCTTTTTACGTAACCAGTTTCGATTACTTTGGAGTTAGTAAGTAAAAAATTAGTATATTCATTTATTTTTACATGTCGGGAAGACATTTTCAACTTTCAAGTAACTTTTCCTTGTAATGGGTATTTACAATAATTCTTGAATTGAAATACAAATGTTTGCAAATGATTTGAGTTTACACAGCAATTTTGATTGCATTTTAATGTGCAAACATTTTTAATTTCAACTACTTAATTAGGTGTAGTTTTGAGTAATCAAACTGCCATTTCTTATTCATTAATTAAATCACTATTTTTTTGTTATTGAAACGTAAACAAAAAAAAAAAACGAAAGGGTGCAACAGAAACGTCGCCGTTCTTTCATAAATTACAAGAACATTTGCGAGTGAATGTAAAATAATAATAACAAATTTTATTATAAAAACACACCGGTGTTTTGCTATTGTGAAATTCTCGGTTTCCTACTTGCCGAAATTTTTTTACACTGCGCTTGCCCGAATGTGTTCTGTATCAGCCCCCGAAAGTTGAAGCACCGCGATTGCTCAGCTGCGTTGAGAGATGTGCACAAGTCAACGTACGAATTCGTTATGAGCGTCACCGATTTGAGGTGGTCGTCATTCAACGCCCATCACCATCGCACTCACCGCTAATGTCGTCAGCGTACTACAGATACTATTTTGCCGTTTTCATTTTTGTTGTTGCTTTTTGTGCTGCCGATTATCTCAATTCGCCTTGAGCGCGTGGCTTGTGTGTGTTTGTTATTATTGTTTTTGTAGTTGTTGTTGGGAAGCTTGATTTTAGAGTTAGCCTTAACTGAGCTGTAACTTTTTTCTCGCATGCTATTTTTATTCTTTTTTTTGGGCCAAGTTTTTAGTAGAAAATTGTTTTGAATGCTTTTTTGGCTACTCGCGCCCTTCTCACACAATTTTATAGCTTCACTCCTCAGCTCTTTTACTCGTATTGTTTACTTGCTTTACTAATTTTCGTCACTAATTATATACATATAGATGAACATTTATACACAGTGCTCATCAAACACTTTAAAAATTTTACTTGCAACACTCGCCAAAACCACGTGTTTATGTTTGGCAAAATTGAAATAAGCGGCAAAAACAACGTCTACTTTTAGACCAGCACGGAAAAATACCCATTAGTTTTAGTTGGAATGCTTAAATTTTTGCCTAGCAGCAGCCTTATAGAAACTATAAGATATATGTATTTAAAAGAGCAGAGAAAGTGAACGTATCACTTCAATTTTAAAGTTTCTTAGTAGAAAATGTTATTTTCGGCAATTTAGGACAAAATGCCACCACGGTCGACGCGTTCAACGGAAGAAAAAAAGGGATTAATTAAGGTCCACTCAAGCTCTGACTTGAATGTGAGCCAAATTTCAATAAACATTGGTCGTAGTCGCACAGTTATCGCGAATTTAATCAAATATTCTAAAAATTAAGGAAAAAAAGAATTTGGCAGTAAAAAGTGTTTGACTGTTTGGAGTACACTAAACACGTCGGAAAATATTGAAGAAGCATGTTTAGGAAGGTGTCCTGCCTACAAAAGCACCACAAAGAAGCGCTTCTACTTTTCGTGTAAAACAAATTGGCAACATGCGGGGCCTCAGTAAGACAATTTTACTTCAATCTCGATAGACCAGATGGGTTTCGATATTATTGGCGAGATCTGGGAAGGAACCCCTTCTATTCTCTAAGAGAAACTTTGTTGGAGGGTCAGTAATAGTCTGGGTAGCATTTCATAAATTACATGTTTTTGTTGTTTTAAAATACAAAATTAGGAGGTGTCCTATATTTCTGATAAGGCTATCTCTAGGCAAAAATTCAAGCGTTCCAACTAAAACTAACGGGTTTTTTATAAAAAAAAAATATATATTATACGGTGATTTTTCAGTTTATTTTTTGTATATTCATTCCTTGCCTTGGGGTTTTGGCGAGAGTTGAAAGTAAAATTTTCAAAGTGTCTTATAGTTCCGATAAGCACTGCACAGTGGAATCTCGATAACTCCATGTTCAAGGGCGTTTTCAACTTAACAATAATTTCAAGATACATTTAATTTTAAAATTTTGCCTTAGGCGCAATTTATAAGTACATTTCGAGAAGCAGAGCAATAATCAAATAAAAATTCGACTTAAGTTTTATGGTATATGGCTTTTAAAACAAAGATACAACAAATCTGTTATCTTTTGATTTCAATAATTTGTATATTTTTTATCGCTTACTAGAGGGTATCCGGCAGGTTCCTGCCTCTTGGCATACCCTCAAAGTCGTGTTTTGTTTTCTTTGCTTTTTGATTTAAACTTTTTCTAAATTCTTGTTGTTTGAAAGACTTTTTGAATTTGACATACTTTTCAATGCAAAGTGTTGAATCAGTACTGATTTCATACCAAGAATTTCTCGGCTTCTAGTTAACGGATTTCAATGAAATTTACACGAAAACAATCATCAGTCTTGGAACAAAATATATTCTAAATTTCATACCGATCGGTTAACTCAGTTAAGCATGATACTCAAGCATGGGAACAAAGTTTGTAGAAAAGTACAAATATACACCTTGGATCTATATATATAGATTTTCCCAAGTTCAAGCAATAAACCGAATACTTGAATCACGATACCATTATATCTTTCAACGTAGGCCTCGGCAAACGTTGTTTTTCCCTCTCTTGTATGTGGTGAGTTCACAGTATACTCTGAGAGTAAACAGCAAATGAGAAATTTTGTTCGTGGTTTTGTTCCAGAATTAAAGCCGTTTTTGCCCAAATCGGGAAAAATATGAACAAAACACAAAAGCAAAAGATGTGAAATCAAAAAAAGAAATGAGTATTATTTTCGTACTAATACTGTCATACTTTTACTCTCTATTCGCACTACTATTTAAAAAAACTTGTGCTCTATGACGGGCTCCTGCAGAGCTCGTTAATATACCGTTTTAATTTTTCATATTTGCTGTGAGTAACAGCAAATGACAAATTTTGTTCGTGCTTTTGCCTCTCTCTTGCCCCAATCAGAGTGATTGTCATATAAAGAAATATAAAATGAAATCAAAAAACCAGAACGAAGAGCGCAATACTTTTGTGCGAGCTGAACAGAGAGTAAAATTAAGAAGTTTAACAGAAACAACACAAAAACGTACGAATCTTTTTGTGCTTGTGCTGACAGTGGATTTGCAAAAAATTAATACTAAAGAAAACATAATAATCTTTAAAATATCAAAAAAATAAGTATGCCACTTTGTTCATACAATAAATTTTATATAATAGTATTAATGGTTCAACATCTTCTTGATCTTGTGGATCCTCTACATTTTGATTAACTATGTCAATGATTTTATTGTCAGTTGGTGTTCCAGTAGTAGCTAGCCCATCATTACATGTCACCTAATCTTCAAATTGAACTTTGATGTTCTAAAGTTTATTCCAGTCGGCTACATGTCCGGTTCATTTCGATTCCCAGAGTCTGCTTTTTCAAATTCCAGTTATCTATATTAATAAAGTAAACGCTAAATGTTTGTGAACGAGGATCTTCGAAAGTTCTTCACCGATTGCATTGAAATTTTTACACGTTTCTATTCGAATACGAGAACCAGGATTTTATTTAATTTTTTTCATTTCTTACCGTTAAATGTACTTTTTTTTCATTATTAAGTTTTTGTACGTTTTTTTCGTTGTTTATGCTATACTTTTATGTTTGTGAGTTACTTTAAAACGTACAAACGCATACTCTCTGTTGAGCACGCACAAAACTATTGCGCTCTTCGTTTTGTTCGTTTTGTATATGATCTCTCAAAGACTATACAGCATGAAGAATTAAAAAGGTATATTCAGAAGTATAGACGACAAGTTTTTTAAGTATTATTGCGAATAGAGAACAAAAGTTAAATAATTCAGTGCGAAAATACTCATTTCATTTTTCGATGTCATACCAAATAGTTCACTATTTGCTTTTTCTTCGTCAACAATGACGCCAGAAAGGATGCTAGCCCGGCGCCACGAGCTTCTTTGGTGAGAGGAAGGTGGTTGCAGCGAAGTTGAGATAGTAATTGAACCAGGAAAGTGAACCTGGAGTAGATACTCAGTAGTAGATAAATATATAGGTAATATTGGCTAACACTTTGTGCAGGCGAGTTGCTTCTGAAAGGGTTTGCAAGCCCTGACAGAGCTTGCGCCATATCAAGCGCTTGGTTCGTCTAATGAGTGTGTTATAGTCAGTGAGCGCGACTCCGTACTCGTCCTACTGACCAGAGTGTTTAGCGGTGTTGAATAGTTTCCGTACTATCTGCCTTTTGGTTGAGAGCATTTCATTCGATCATGGGATCATTCGTCTGCGTGGTGCGTTTTGTGTTGCTCTGTTTAAAAGAATCTATGAGCACCTAATTGAGTTGTTCAGCTGCTTTATCTAGCTCGTCGATGAAGTGATACTGTGAACCACTGAGTTGGTTTTAATCCTCACTAATCTCCGATAAAGGTTCCAGTCCGTCTTCCTTGGTGGATAGATTGTAGACCGAAGTTGTGACCTGTCTGGGATATCGAATCGGATATACATATGATCCGCCAGCGAGGCTTGCAAGGGTGAGGTCAAATAACTTCTGTCTGCAAGCGGTGACAAAGGGTGGTGTGCAACTCCTGTTTGATATATATAAATCTTAGCTCATAATATAGTCAAATAAGTACTCACGTCTTTTGTTGATATCGCTGCTGCCCCAGATTGGCGTCACAGCCGATAGCAATTGCTGTAGAAACCTTCACGACGGAAAGAGAGGTCAGAGTCCATTACCGCGATAGGTCTAATTGAAACTGGAGGGCGACAAGTATCCCGAGTCCGTATACTAAAGATCAGGCACGCTTCTGACAATGCATCTCTTGGCGTACTCTGTTCCACCGTGGATTGGGGTGCTTGATTTGAAAGAGTGGTGGCACTTGTCTCCGCCCGACTACCATCCGAAGAGACACGACCTTACCTCAAAGCTGTTTCTAGACGTCCCCACGGAGAGGGTGTAGTCGCAGCACTTCCGGCACGAACACCAGAGTGTGCCGTGTTAATCCCCCCCCGTGACCCTGTCATCCACTTAAATGCCTAACATGTTGTGCATTATCGTATTTATATATATTTTTTGTAGAAAATTTATCTCATATGCAAATGGCTTTCCAATCATTTGAAAATTAAATTTCATACCACTCTGATTACATAAATGCAGCGCCATATACTTTGATTCAACCTCCTCACACATTGTGCAGCTGTTGAAGTTTACCATGCAATGGTATTGATTCTACTTATCTTTTCATAATGTTGTTAAGTTGGTTGTAGAAAATGCTCATCCTTCGAACCAAAAAAAAAATTATTTCCAGTAAGGTTAATTTATTCTAATCGTCTTTGTAAAAGGATTGTTAATTCGTTGACATAAGCCAATTCATAGAAGTTTAATAAATATTTCGGGTGTAACATTTAAGTGTTCTCGTTACGCCAGTACATCACACTCTCACCCCAAAATTTATGTCACGCGATTATCGAATTAGGGAGTGCTGATTTGGTGCTCTGGTGGTTGCAGTGTTGTATAGCGCTGTGCCGAAAGTATGTCGAGTTTGAAAAACTTCTGTGACAGCCATCGCTCTAGGACACAGGATGAACTGAAAAAAAAGAAACCCCTTCATTATTCTCAGCTCAATTCAGAAAAGCGTACCACATAGTCGTGTCAGTTTGAAAGTTACTCAGATACTTCAATAAATGTAATTTAAACGCATAAAACGTTTATTGTTTTTCAACATAATTGTCATTCACTTCTGCTGTAAATTCACTACCACTTATAAAAAAATTTCTCGATTATCTCGAACTGTGTCGATGGTGGCGGGCAGCTTCTTAACTTCAAATTGAATTGAATCTTTGATTTAAAGTTTTGTGTAAGTCTCGCATTGTACTCAAAAAATTTTTTCTTTTCAATTTTAATTGAAATAATGAATTAAATTAATTAATTAAATTAATTAATTAATTAATCAGTCCCTTTCAGACTTCATATTTATTACAAATTTTAGGCTTATAGTTACACTAAAGCTACAAGGAACAGAAACGATGATTGATTTTGTGCACACCATATGATTGATGCATGGTGTACATGACTGAATTCAACTTCAATTTGACATGCTCTATGAAACTGGCACTTTACCACTAGAAATTCGTTACGAACGTTCTCTGGCCCGTCTAAACAAATCAATCCTCTACGCCAACGATTGCCTAATCTCGAGTGCCGTCAAAATAAATCCGCAAGTCAAATAAATGTCCTAGATTACCCTTCGCTAAAACTTGCAATGGGGTCGTGCGCCGACTTCAACTTACCTGCCAAGCCTCTACATATACCTAAGCAATCCTCACCCCCGTGGTCATTCGACCTTTCCTCCATAGACACAACCTTTCATTACTTCGCAAAGCCCGACACTCCCCCCTCCACCATCAAAAAGCTCTTCCTGGAACTTAAGAGTCGCTTAGACTTGTAGTCTTTTATTTTCACGGATACCATTCAACATTCTTTTCAAAGAACCATTCAACAATCTGTTCCCCCTTTTTTCCTCCATTTTCTCCGCCGAAATAATAGCTATCCCCAACGCTATAAACAGCAATAAAATGTCAGCAATAAAATCAATTGGTAACCTCTCGAATAATTCCTACTACGCCTCAACAATACGACACTTCATTCAATCGAATTTCCCCCGCATCAAACTTATCTGTGTACCAGGTCATTATGACATCACTGGTAACGAAACAGCCGACAAAGCAGCCAAAGACTCATTCCTCCTCCCTCTAACCACCCAACCACATCTCAACCTCCCCGACATCAACAACTCTTTCAAATCCCACTTCACTGATAAACTCAACCTCATCTGGGCCACCAGCACCCACTACCAATCCATTAACTCCAGCAATAACAACCTCCTATCATACTCTAAAGTGGTCTAAGGAATTTAATGATCCTTATACCACTAAATTGCTGTACACATCCTTAGGTATCTTGTGTATGCGATCCCCAGTTTAGAATTTATGGCGATCGCATTGAAACAGTACAAAAACCATTTTTACTGTTTGCACTGCGTAACATGCATGGATCCAAATGTCCACCATACATCCTATCGATGCCGCCTAAAGCTTATCCAACTACCTTCGTTGGCCAGTCGTAGAACTACTCTCGGTGTGATGTTTCTACATAATTTAATTGTTGGTAGTGTCTATTCTCATTTTTGCTTGGTAGCATAAACTTTAACGTACCTTCTCGGGTTACTAGAGGTTATATTCCAATTTCTATTGGTTTCTGCATGATCCATTTCGCGTGTTATGTCAATCATACAATTTGCACTATAACCTTATATCCATCTCTAAATCTTCTTCTGATAATTTAAAATCTGTCCTATTATCTTACCTCAACACTTAGAAAATAATGTTCCCTTCAATCATCTCACAGTTCTCACACATGTAACGTCGTCTTAATTAGCGCCGTTGAATTAAAGCTAGCTTTATTTGTTTAAATCTGTGTTATGGTATGTAATGAACTCTAATGAAGTTGAATCTTAACTTTAGTTCATCTTGCATGCTTATTTGTTAGAGGCTGATGATGTTCTTATCTGTAGCCAAATACGTGGTTTGTAGACATTAGCTTTGGTATAGAAATTAGCAATTAAGACCAGCTACTAGTCTACTATGTAACTGGGTGAATTTCGATTCCTTTTGGGCTTGCCTCATGTGAGATCAGTGTGTGGTGATTGCGTACCTGCTAAGTCAATAAAAAAATTTTTTTAAAAAAACTCAAATTCAACTCCGACTTCTCTCGTTCATCCTTTACCAAGTACATCCGGCTTCGGCTCGGTCACACAAACCTCACTTATAAGCACTATCTTGACAAATCCTTCCCACTAGGCCAATTCTGCACTAACAACCATCCCCTTTCAGTATCACACATTCTATCTTCCTTTAACAGCATAAGGCAATCTGTTTTTCTTTATTCTACTCCTGCGAATGCACTGACATGCCCAAGCCTTGTATAAATATTTTCTCACTACCGTGAAGTTCTCATTACCATGTAAATTTCAATATGTATATATTCCCTACAGATCTGAATTAGCTTGCCATAGCTTTAATCATTTTTGCTTGTATCCCATTTGTAGCATTTTATAAATAAATAAAATAAAAAAATAAAACATTGTAACGCTCGCATACAATCAAACATTATCATCGGTCCATGCACGAAGGCATACGAAGTCATTCGGGCCGCCTTCCACATATAGCTAAATCATTAACTGCCGGAATATGTACGTTCTCTCGGTAGCCTAGTAGAAGTGTACTACGGTTGCCGTCCCATAGGTCGAGGTGCAATCCCCATTTTTTCCCAATTCTTCAATTTCCCTGCAGGAAAAAAAGCGAGCTCGTAAGTGTTAATCACACACATATTATGTTCAAAACTATCCTATTCTGTATTCGGGACTAAATTATACACATTCCCAAAATTTCATTGGAATCGGTTAGATTAGAAAATCCGTTCTTCGCACAAACTAAACATTGTTCATCAAATAACATTACAATAAAAACAAAACAAGTTTTATTCAAATAATAAAAAAACTAAAAAAAGAGAACCGTCGACCGTCGATAGTTTTCTATGAAATATGAAGGAATTAGGTATGTATATTGTAAAAGCAGCTACAAAACACGAAGAAGGCGAGCTAATGAACACAAAAGGGAATAAACAATGTGGTGACGGTGACGCGAAGTCATAGGATTTTTCCCTACCAAAAATCGCTCAATGTGACCAAAGATGTTTTCACTTGATGTTTACATCTTCATTTTACACAATCCCCGAGCAACGCCGGCGCACTTGCTAGTAAAACAAACAACAAAAAAATTCCGCTAAAGTTCGTTTTAGTACGTTATGCGAAAATATTATCGAGTGTGCTTTTAACGCTCTGTGGCCGCTGGCAGGTTCGTTCGCAAAATTTGTTAACTTGCTTTGGTGCTAATTAGTATTTGTCAACGCGCTTTCCTTTCAACTTAAAAAAAAAATTTTTTTTGCTTCAGTTAGAGCTTAAACAAATAGAACAAATTACCGAGTTTAGCGGTTATGTACGAATCTGAACAGTAAATTGTTTCCAGTTTAGGTCATTCTCGCGATACTGGAAAGAAATTTCGAAACCAAATATGATTTATTTCAAAATAGTTCAAAATATAATTATGTATATTTACATTCGTATATTACGAAATTGCTTTTCTGATTTGTGTATTGTACACCAAATCGAAAAACAAAATTTTTTATGACTATGTTCTAGTTATGTTTTTTTTTTGTTTTATATGTATGTCCCGTTTTCAATAGGGACGTCCTAAATAATACCCAAAATACTGCCATCTGGCAAAATGCTCAGTAGGCTTTCCAACTTCTTCATGGAAAGATAACGTATCAAAATCGTACAATTGTTTTATGAAAATTAGCGTTCTCCGTGCAAACGAAAGACGCTTTATTTTGAAAATATCCTCGTTTTCAAGAGCTAAACGAGCGGTGTGGTGTATTCGACGTTTAATTGATAAATTTGAAGCCACCGGTTCAGTGATCGACTGAGAATATCGTTGAGTAGCCTGTTCAGTGCTCGACCGAAAAAATCGCTGCGGCGATGTGTGGCCAAAAACAGGAAATGTCGATAACTTGACGTTCGCAAGAACTTGGTCTTTCAATGACCAGTATGTGGCTAATTTTGCATCGGGATTTGGGGCATGCACCCACATAAAACTCACTATACGCCGAAACTGGACTACGGACCATGAGAAGCGTAGAACATTTTCACCTTGGGCCCTCAAGCATATTGCCGTTGATTCACATTTTGGCGACAAAATCATCTTTAGTTACGAAGCGCATTTTTGGATCAACGGCTGTCTTAATAAACAAAACTATCGGTTTTGGGGGACCGCCTTTACACCCCGAAAAAGTAACTGTGTGGGGATATTTGAAGTCGCTCGTCTACGCCAACCATTCAGTGACGATTCAAGACCACAAGAACAACATTCGCGCTGAAACTCAGACCGTGACGCAGGAATTATGCGGCTGGGTCATCAAAAATTTGGATCTTTAAATTTGAATAAAGGCCTGCAATTTGGACTATGTCATATTCCATTGCTAATAAAATCAATTGTACTTTCGGTTGATAATAAAATTTTTTTAAACTTACAAGCCGTTTGTGTTTTATTTAAAAAAAAGCTCATTGAAAAACCCGCGGTTCCGCTTTCGATTTTCAATAACTACATACATATGTATCAATGGAACATTTGCTGTTTGTCGTTGTTTTTTTTTTGTTTTGCTGCTCTCGTCATTGCTGGGCGACTGTGCAAAATACTGCGCGAGTTATAAATATGAGATTAACTTCAGTTACCCCGATTTAACCTTTCAACTGGCTATATTATTTTATTGAACAAACGAGACGATTTAAATTCGAGCCGATTCATTCAAGAGTAATTCTTAAACTGAACTTTTACAATTTATCTGGTTTCGTCTTAAGTTCAGATAAAGAATATCAAAGTGCTTGGTGCTTATGTGTTTATATACAAGTACTAGTAGGTATCCGCGATTTCGTCTGCGTAGAATTTCGAGTAGCATATTTTTTATTCAAACATTTATCAATCTCAATAATATACCCATAAATAATGAAATAAATATATAAAAAAACTGTTCAGTGATTTTTCGTGAAAATGTAAATAAATATGTTAATGAATGAGAGGTAATTATTTAAGACTGAAATAACGTAACGAATTTTTGTGAACTACGTTTTTGGTTTTTCCATCCTTTGCTAAAACATGAAGATTTTGTGGACTCGATACTCGTGAGCACACCACATACAGCTGTCCATGGGAAAAACAGTTTCTAAATGCTTTGTTAATAGTCATCGCGAATGCTGCTTTCAGGGGAAATTGGACTCTTTTAAACTGGAATGGCAAGTCGGTCGGAATTATTGGAATACGGTGAATTTATACATCTTCTCCCTTTGCTGTTCCTGTTATAGTTATTGCTCTTATAATATTGCGTCCTAGGTGTGCCATTACACAATCTTGTTGCATCAAGATTTCGCATTAACTGGACTGGAACATCAACTTTCAGCCTTAACTTATGGAAAGGCACCTCTGATAATTCCAAAAAGTTGGGAAACTCCAAAGGGTAAGATGTCATTTGTTCAGTGTCCATGACATTGAATACGGAAAGATATTCAACAACCTCACCTTCCACACGTGACATGAATTCATCGTTGATGTGCACCACTATTTCATTCGTCGGTGCTAAAATCGCCCTTTCACACAGCAATTCTCTGTTCTTTATATTAGTTTTCAGCAGCCTATCATTTCCCAGAATGGTTTAGTTACTATGGTGGCATATAAATTGGGACCGACTGCGCCTACTGTTTACTTACTAGAAGGTGGTATTGCCGTCGCGGAGCACGCCTTCACTTGGTTCACACAGAAGGTGCGTCTGCTTGCTGAGGCCAAGCAAGCCGAGAATGTGGCCGAAGATGTGCCCAATACTGGCGGCGTTTATTTTGTGCCCGCTCTAACTGGTCTCTATGCACCCTACTGGAACGAAAATGCACGTGGCACAATTATTGGTTTAACGCAATTCACCGCAAAAGGTCATATCATACGAGCCGCTTTCGAGTCCGTCGCTTTTCAGATCTATGATGTGCTCCAGGCCATTAAGAAAGATGCTGGGTATGATGTACGAGGTATACAAGTAAACGGGATACCAGAAGAAATTTATTTGGAGCTGGTGTACTTAGTGACAGCCTTAGTACCTTCGCTGACGGCGTGTTTCGCCAATTCACCAGGCAGCAACAGACGGACAGCGGTTTGGATTTCCCGACTGGTAATGGTCGACCGCTTGTTGTAGTGAGCCAACCGCGAGGCCTCAGCAGCAATACGTTCGAAGATATCGTTAACAAAGCTGTTCATAATGCTCATCGCCTTTGAAGAAATACCAGTGTCAGGATGGACTTGCTTCAACACTTTGTAAATGTATATTGCGTAGCTCTCCTTCCTCTTGCGCTTCTTCTTCTTATCGTTCTTCGTAATATTCTTTTGGGCTTTGCCAGCCTTCTTGGCTGACTTTCCACTAGTTTTTGGCGGCATTATCACTCCACTACACTTCACTCGCAGCACAGAAAACAACCACAACGTGGACAGCAACCCAGAAGTCAACAACAACAGCGCGGGGCGCTTCCCCCTCCACCCACCGCTATTCGACAAAGTTTGCCCTTAAGCTAAAGAATTCTTTGGTCCTTTAGCTATCGAGTGGTGTAATTAAATTTTGAATGTGGATGATAGATACGTAGCTACAACACCAAATTGTATCGCAACATTCACTCACTTATTTAAACATGCACTCCAATATAATTGAAAGACGTATTCACGTCAAAAAAACAAAAAAATCCAGATTTGACGAAGTGGATTTTAAAGGTGCGTGGGAACGCATCACATTAGAACGTCACACATTTGATCAAATGTGTGAATGGTGTATTTGGCTCTTAAGTTGACTGATTGCTATTGTGTAGAAAATGCATTTAAGTGTTTTGCATATATAAGATCAATAAATGCAATTAAGCGGGGCTGCACTTAACCGGTATCCACTGTAATTAGGGTACTCACGAAAACTCTTAAAAGTACTTAACTATACGCACTAAAAATTATACGCATTTTTGCGAGAGCGCCCCGTTTGGTTCACCTTGCATAAACCAGCTGTTCTCTTAAACACAACTGTTAGTGGAATGTAAACATAAAATTGAAGGTGTCAAAACAGAATGAAAAAAAGTACATTTAGTGAAATAAGGTCAGAAATTACCAAAAATAATTTATTATTGTTGCAAATTTGCTTTAATATTTCACTTTTTTTCACATTCATCATATGATTACGTAGGGTTGCCATTTACGATGGGGTCAGCTTTGAACTCTATACGGTTTAAGCTACTTAATCGATGATTAAGGACTTAAGAGATTTCAGAGGTTCTAGAGCCCGTTAAGACTTTTCGTAAGTACCCTAAATATTTAAGTACGTTGTTAATAATTTGTTTAAATATATATTAAATGGGCATTACATTTCTTTAGAGTTATGTGTAACAATAAAGAAACCTGAATAGATTGTAAAAATATACACCAATGTTTACGTAAGCATAGGTCGGGGGTAAGAGCTTTGTTTACTTTTGCTGACAACTAAATTCTGCTGACGTAATATTTGAATGGCTCTTGAGTGTTTGAAGACAAATCGAATTTATTCTCAAACGCGAACCATTGAGTCTAGAAAAACGAATACAATTGAATTTGACGAATTTGGCGTTCAGATACGATGTAACAGATCTCAGATGTATCGGTCGACCACGAACAATGAGTACTGTTGCTTTGAAGTTTGGAAAGGAAAAGCTAGGATTATATTCTCCGAGCGGAAAGGTCACATTAACACAAAGCAATAGTCGTAAAATTTTTATGTGTGTTCATTTTTATATATAAAAGCAACCACAAAACACGAAGAAGGCGGCCAAATGAACACAAAGAAATAAACAATAGCATGTCATTAAAGCGAAACTCGTAAGGTTATGTCCTACCAAAAATCGCTCAATATTATTCATTCTACTCAAATATCTTTATAAATATCTAGCTGGAATAGTCACAAAATGATAGTGAACTATCAAATATGAAAAAAAATAAATAAATAAAAAAATCGCATGCGATTTTAAATGAGTTACAGTTACGCATGCGACTTATTCAAGACAAGTTGCCAGTTGGTCTGGTTTTCAGAAAACTATTGTTGTTGTTGGGCACGTTGTGTAACGTTTTACACAAGATCGGGTTCAAGGTTTTGGCCGTTGGACGACTTGATCGGACAGACTACCAGACGATTTTGATGTTGATGTCTGTTCAGCATTAGTTGGCGTCGCATTCACTTCTCTAGTGCGTCTGTGACTTCTGATGCGTATTCGCGGTCGATGCAGTTTCAAGTTCTTATGCATTTCAAGCTGCAATAAAAAAATTATTGAATAATTAAAAAAAAAAGATTTTTTTTAATGAAGAACGAGATGGAAATTAAAGTGTATTTTTTCGTTGTAATTTGGAGTCCCAATAATTTACCAAAACCGCTATTGCCATTTTCTAAGCTTACTACATTGAAAAGAATAATATTTTATTTAAATTTTCCTGCTGTATTTTTAACGATTATTTGATTTCTAGAGTCGAAGGCCTTATAGTTAGTGGTCTCTGTAAATAATTATTTATAGTAGTATAGTATTATATCTCGAGTGATGTATTATAATTATTTTTAATAATAATAATAATAATAAATAATTCAATTCAATTTAAATTTTATTAACCTGATTTCATATTACATATAGTTTGTACATCTTTATATAGAGTATATATAGCGTATATAGGTAACGAAACTTTACTACTAAGAAAGAAAAATTTATTTATTAAATAATAATAAACAATAATTAATATATAATAGTAAACAATAATTAATAAATAGTAACTAATAAATAATAATTAATAAATAATAATTAAAAATAATAAAAATAATAATAGGTTTCCTTGACTGCATCCATAGATCCTTGTTTGTATATCATGCGCTTTGCTAATCGTCTTCAACTGGGTGCCAAAACACATGAAGTCTCTATGACAGCTTTGAGGATTGTCCAACGAATGAAGAAGGACTCAATACATTCTGGCCGAAGACCTACAGGCCTTTGTGGAGCAGGTTAGTTGTCTAATAAATTTATCATAAAAAAATATTCTTGATCTCACCTTTTCATTAGCGCTTTTAATTGCGGCACGAATGCACGACTTCAATCGCACAATAGTTGACATTGTTGGCGTGGTCAAGATACATGAGTCGACGCTACGAAAACGTCTCTCCGAATTTGCTGATACACCGTCGAGTTGCTTGACACTCGATGAGTTTATGACCGTTGATTTGGAACGTGAACAGGATCCGCCTTCATTTAAAGCGGCACGTAAAAAGGATCGTGAGCGCATTAAGGATGTAAGTAATGTCTATTCATTTGATACATTATACTTTTCTTATGCAATTTTCTTCCAACATAGATCGGCGAACACGAACTCACTCAGCTGCAAAAGGAGATCGATTCCTACCTCGAAAAAGATCTCGATAAAAACACAAACTTGGTGCTCAGACGTTATATGGTTAGTTCGACAGACGATGATCTAAAATCGAAAACAGACTGCTTAGGAGACATCGAAGAGACTACTGATGCTGAACATTTTATCGAACAATCTAATCTGACAGCTATAAAGGAGTGCATTAACGATGATAAAAGCACTGCAAGAAATATTGAAAACACTCATAAGAAGGTGTACATAGAAGGACTACGGCCGGATATAGAGGCCATGTGTCGTGTTTCGCAAAGCGATTTGGAGCATGTCGAACGTGAAAATCAGACCGTTGTTGATGATCTCGATTTCAATGACTTGGACGATTCTGAATTGGATCAATATGTGCTCACTAAGGAGGAGGCAGATAATAAAGACACTCTTTGGAATGCGCTCAATGCAGAATACTTGCAGCAGCGAAAAGATCGCGAGGAACGCTTAGCTAAGGAGCACGAGGGGGGTAAACCGGAGAAGAAGAAGCGTAAACCGCGTAAGAAAGTGATTGGTCCTTCATCAACGGCGGGCGAAGCAATCGAGAAGATGTTGCAGGAGAAGAAAATATCAAGCAAGATCAATTATGACATACTTCGCACGCTTACCGAGGGCACTACCATAACGCAACCGGACGCGGCAGGCAGTACTCGCGATGCGAATGAGGCTAAATTTTCTAGCACTGAGACTTCGATCAATGTGAAAGAGTTACCAATTTTTGCGGAGGATGGACCAATTAGGCAGAAAATTGGGTACTGTTTCTTAGAATAACATTTTTAGTACTTTTCATTTAATAATTTTTATCATTCTTAGACGAATTAAACCCGCCAACAGCGATGCCAGCACCAAACGTCTAAAACTTGAAATAGGTTTGCCTGTGGCGCAGACAACGGCAAATGTCCAGAAACCCATTGTCGTTGAAAATGGTTGGTTTGTTATTATGGCCAGATTTATAGTTCATTAGTTTCTTAACATTTAAAATTTTTTTTTATAGACGATATCGAGGATGAGGAAGAAGTTGAAGCTGATGCTGAACCAGAACCGGAAGCTTCGCTTAAAGATATGCTCAACACTGGCACTGATGATGAGTACTACGGTTATGATGAGGAGGAGACCTACTAAGTTGTTTACTATACAGCCCATCACTTAGGAAACACTTTGCTTAAGTAAACATTTTTAAGTCACAATATGCAATTTTTTTTGTTCTGTGCGCACTTGTTGCACGCATCCGACTCCAACTTGGTTGGTCGAGTCTAAGGCCATTAAATCCATTGCTGCTTTAAGGTAGTACATAATGGTCGGTCAACTAGCCAAGCCATTTAGCTTCACGGCATTGCAAGGAATTTACATGTTTACATGCTCTAATTGCTCGTCGCTATTTCGCGTTGGTTTAATTTTTTAGTTTTTTGCCACTTTTACGACGGCGCTGTTGTGCCTCGCTGAAGAATGCTGAAATAAATATTTTACTCCTAACAATGTCGTTACACCCCTTACTTCTTTCTGCTTTCATTTTATCTGTATTTTTTATTTATTTTTGAAGTGAAACTTATAAGGGCGCATTGGCAGTAAGAATTTACAATATTTCGGTCCCG
Organism: Cacoxenus indagator; assembly: GCA_035041755.1. NCBI lineage: Eukaryota > Metazoa > Arthropoda > Insecta > Diptera > Drosophilidae > Cacoxenus > Cacoxenus indagator. The sequence continues at coordinate 97,305 of JAWNKX010000036.1, read as the reverse complement.
TGATGGCGGGTTCTACGACAGAGATGGAAGAAAAATATGTAAGTGAAACAGAGAAGGAAGACACTGCAGATGTATACATTTTTTTTGTGTATGCGCTGCTCAGCGATGGAATGAAAGGAAAAGAGGAAAGGAAACGAAACAGCGCGCTGTGCTCGTAGTTGTTAGCATGTTGGCACGCTCGTGAGTCATGACACATGAGGTTCGGTCTACTCGAGTATGCACAAAATTTGCGACTGTCGCGACACCAAAGAAGAATCGACGATAGCTTCGGCCGCAAGGCTGTGTCAAAATTGAGGTCTTGGGACCTCAAGACAGAGGGGATGTATTTTGCTGTTTTAATTTTCTCTTGTTCTTTGGTTTCATTGGCAGTTAGCTTCGATAGTCTATTGTTAGTATAATTATTGTTTGTATTACTATTGTTAGTTTTATTATAGTTATTGATATTATACTCTATTATTTTTAGTTTCGTTTATTTGTTAGTTGTATACTATATACTATTGAAGTTTCACTTCTAGCACGAGTTATATGAGTGTCAACTCACATTCAAACCACCCACGCTTTACAAAATAACAACGTTAGAATCAGACGATGCCAAAGACAAAAACAAGAAACAAGCACCAGCCGATGTTCGACACAACGATGCATAGGACAACTTGTGAAGCGAGGTTTCGTTAGAGTTTAAGTTAGAAAGTAAGTGGAGTTTTAAGACTGGACTTAGTAAAACAACATTGAAATTACTCCGAAGATTTTGTTCTGTTTTTATTCTCGCAAAATACTTAACTTACGCGCATTTAGTTGCACGCGAAATTTTTTTTTGTTTTCTTATCCTTTATTTAGTTACTTACAAGATTAAACCTAATATATACAAATTCTATAATAACTGTGTTTTAAATATTTTTGTTGGAGTATTTTACGAAATTATATATGTTGGAAATGTTTTGTGGGTTAAGCAGTTGCTAAAAGATTAGTGCTCTCCAAGTGTTGGCAGACGTCAAGAAGGTGGTTCACGGTGAGGTCATTCTCGCAGAGAGAGGTGGACGAACCGATCCGTTGAGCAAGTGTTGATGTCTGTCCCGTGTGTGACCTATACGTTGGCGGATGAAACACCCACACGCGCGACGAGTTGAGCTGGATGGAAGACAGATTTTGAAACATGTTGCTTTAATTGCCAAGTACCGGTGGGGGAACTGGGCTCATTCGAACAATTTCTTAGTACACAGGTGGCGGGAAACAAGGTTTTTTAGGTATTTTGTGCTGGTGGGTGTAAAGTTGTGTGTTGGGGCGTTGATGATGAGTCGGGCTGCCCTTTAGGCTCGTTCGTTCCGGAGTATCCCCTGGTGGCTGGGAGCCCAGAAGATGGAGATTTTGTTGTGATGTTGGGTGTAAAATTTCCGGAATTCCCGAATCGTAAAGTCGTTGCATTCGGGATTTTGTATGGCTATTATGGAGGATTTACGACCGTTGTTAATGGAACGCCTTTAATATAGGAAAGTCCTCTGCCTTGAAGATGGAGTTATACAGGGGTAGTAGGCCCCCTGCAATAATTGTATCCATATTGTCGATGACGGCGAATGCAGTAGAGTTGGCAGTTTTTGAGCCGTTCGTGTAGAGCCAAGTTTTTGCACCGAGTTTGTGTTTCTCGTATAAAAAACGCGCCAGGTGTTCAGGTTTCTAGTATCGTTTTTAGCAGAGCTGTACACACTTTTGTTGATTCAAATTGTTTTTTTAAGTTGATACAATGTGAATTCCTAGTATTTTTAAGTAAGCAACAACTTTTATACGTTTGTTTTTGAAATAGATGTCGGAATAATTGCATCGGTGCTTACGGCAGATATGCAACAGTTGGCATTTTTCGATGGAGAGGGATGCTCCGGACCAGATTCCCCACGATTCAAAGTAATTTAAAATTTAGAAGAATTTATCTCTTGCAGAGTCGTTATTTTTGATTTTGGTGAAAAAGACGGTATCGTCAGAATGTACCGATACATTAATATCTTTATATCTGGAGAAGATAGTGTTTATTTGTTAAAACGCTATAACACATAAAATCACCGAAAGTGGGGAGCCCTGTGAGATTCCATTGAACAGTTTGTAGAGATTGGATGTGGTGTCATTGTCCCGAACTCTAAAGGTGCGATTGGTCATAAAAGCATTTATAAGGTTATAAAGTTTGGGACCAATACCCCAGAGCTCAAGTCGATAGAGCACTGCATGCAGACCCACGCGATCAAATGCTCTTTAAAAATCAATCGCTAAGATAGAGACATGATTCTTTGACGAAAGGGCGTTGGACGCGAATTGTTGAATGCGCAATAACGCGTCCATTGTGCTATGTCGCTGTTTAAACCGAACCTGGTTATGGGAAATAAGATAGTGCCGGGATATAAACCCCATTAACCTACGTGCGACAATTTTTTCAATAATTTTTGTTGACAGGAAAGAAAGTTGATCTGCTACTGTAGCAACAGAAGTGTTTTTGAGGGTTGTAATTTTTTCGTTAGGTGTTATTGGAGAGAATGTTGTATTGGAAGGGTGGGTAGAGGAGATTGGGAAAGCTTGGGACGGGGGGGGGGTTGTATTTAATTAAGTGTCTGTGCTGGTGGGCACTTTGGAAATTGTGTGTTTCTTATCAGAATTAATAGTTTTTGTTGTTACTGGTTTGTTGGCCGCAGCGGGCAAAGAGGAATCAGAAGCAGCGACGGCTGCGAAGATAGATAGCGAGTTAACTGTAGTAGTGGATTGTTTTTGTTCTAATAGAAGTTTTGCTTCTCCCATGCAATGTTTATGCAATGTTTTGCTATGTGACCCAAAAGCTGGCAATTATTGCACCTCATCGGGTTGGAAATGTATTCCCTAACCTTGACTGAATGCCAAAAAATGTCCAATTTACTGGATAAAGATCGAGTGTGATCAGAAGAACGCCGGTGGGAGTGAAAAACAGAGTGAACCTTCTGGGACTTCAATTCGTCCACTATTTCGTCTTCGGGGATATTATTTAAATAAGGGGCATATGGTGGGGCATGGTGTCTTTTACAAAGCTGTCGTGGAGTTTGAATTCAAGGCAAAGAGGAAACTGTTAAGAATTTTTCTGCTACTTGCTTGGTTTTGACTAGCATTAACAGGTTGCCGTCGCGGAGTGTAGAGATAATATCTTTGCTGATGACGTTTCGAGCGCGTGTACTGCGACGTACGAGAAATCTGAAATTGGTTTTTCTGCGTTTTTGGAGGCGATAATTATGAATTTGGGATTATTTTGCACAACTTCTGGTAATCCAAGGAAATCGTGAGGAAGATTTTGAAATACACACTTCTTCTTTACCAAATCTTTAAACGATTCGTTAAAGTTCACACTTCAACGGACTTTTTATCAAGGGCTACTTGAAGTAGAAGGTTTACATCAACAAGCTAAGGTCCCTAGACGAACTTTAGACCAACATCCGCCATATCGTCCAAATATTGACATATACAATGAAAATTGATGAAAAACGAGCACATTACTCCATTCGGTTTCAGGGTGGTAATATCATGTTCAATAAATTATGTCTTAATGTATAATGACCTAAACTGTTGAATCAACTGTTTCCAGATGTTTACATAGGATGGGAAAGTTCCATGAAGAGGGAAAATGGCTACTATACGTATTGATGGAAAATTCGATTTCAAACCGCTTCAATTGCACTGACGTATTTCAATTAAAAATGGACCTACTACAAGCGCAAAAAGTCATGGGTTTACCCAGGAGAGCCATCCACATCGACAAAGAAGCCGAATATTCATAGTTACAAGGTCATGCTGCACCCATGGCGGGATCAGAAAGGTGTAGTGTATTACGAACTTCTAAAACCGAACAAAACTGTTACTGCAGATGTATACCAACGTCAATTGAATCAATTAAATAACGCATTGTTGCTAAAAAGGCCAGCAATAGCGGGTAGTAAACCAAAAGTCATTCTCTTGCATGAAAATGCTCTGACACACGTTGCAAGAGTTCTGAAGGATGCACTACAGGATCTCGAATGAGTAGTTCTGCCGCACCCAGATCTCGAAATGCTCAAGAAATACGACAACGGATCGATGATTGGATTGCTGCCAAACCACCTTCGTAGTTTCAACGCGGTATCGACAGGTTGTATTGTTGACATGTTGTTGTACTTTTGAGTGAAAAACGGAGCCATTATAGGATCACTTGTATGTCTGACTCCTTTTATAGGCAATATAGTGTGATATATCAAATGAAGGGAAGTTTTTATAATCTTAAAATAAATAGTTTTCAAATTATTTGAAAAAATAACAATTTATCATTTAATGGTTTTCTGTGTAAAATACCTGCCAATCGATTTTTAAAGACAGTGATATTTAAAAATGACGTCATTCATACTTTGTAATGTGTTATTTCCTTGTCTTTCCTTGTGATCGGCAAATAAGAAAAAACAAATGTCACACGCTTTGTTGTTGCATTGCAAAGGCAGAATTAATTTCTTTGTCTTTCCTGTATTCGCAGCAGAGCAGCTGTTTTGATTTTGTTTTCAGATGGGACACTTGCAGTGACTTGTTGATTTTTCTGTTTTCATGGTAATGAATTAGTTTTAGACATTGAAATTCAACTTCATTCGCAAGTGAATTGTCAAGTCTTTTTAACAAATTTAATTTTTTTAACGAATTTAACAAAACAAAAAGTAAAACAAAAAACAAAATAAACAACAACAAGAATATAAAAACAAACCAAACTGTTCTAAACTCAAAAAGCTTGTTGAACGCAGTCCCCCGACTGCGCGGGGACCTACACCGTGGAACTGTCTCTCTCTCACAGCTTCAGCTGTAGGAGTACAAAATAACAACACAAAAAAAATACAAACGAACCAAAAAGCGATGTTCTTTCAAAATTAATGCTTCTCAACTGTCGTGGAGCGATCAATCAACAAGAAACATACATGCACAATATCAAAACATTAAAACAAAACAATTTGAGAAAAAGCTACCAAAACGCAATGGAGACAAGCAGGCACCCGAAACTGTTACCAACAGCAACAAAAAAATATAAAAACGAAACACCGACAAAGATATCGCAACACAAACCGCTACACTAATACAGGTTGAGTAAACCCAGGCTTGATAGGCTGTTGCCCATTTGTGTTAAGTGCGCAGGTAAGCATAAAACCATCGACTGTAAAATATCTAAGGAGACCCAAACCAAATGCGCACTGTTGCGGTGATGCACATACGGCTAACTACAATTTTTAAATAATAACGACATTGATATCGCCTTAATCTCAGAATCCCACTTTACAAGTGAAAATCACCTAAAAATTCGTGAATACAAGATACACAAAGCAAACCACAGTACACGGCGGCACTGCCATAATTATTAAGCAACACATTAAACATAACGTTCTGCTGCCATTTGAAAAAGGACCACATCCAAGCAACAACGGTTCAAAATTTCAGCGCAGCTGGCCTGAAAACTGTATCAGCTATATACTGCCCTCTAAAGGTCAACATTACCAAGTCACAATATCTGGACTTTATCAATACACTAGGATAACTATTTATTGCTGTTGGAGGCTTTAAGGCGAAACACACAGAATGGGAATCGCGGACTTAAAAAAAGAGTGGCCAAAAACCTTCTGGACGCACTACACTCTGCAAAGAGTGTACAGGTGAGCCAACATCAATAAAAAGCCAGATCTTTTAGACATCTAAACAGTAAAAAATGTAGATTAAGTAAATGTGCACTCACACCAAGTCTGGATCTCTCGTCAGATTACACAGCTTTAGTCTTAGAACTCAGAAAGTTTCTGGTAGATTCGAACAAAAATAATTCAATTTTGGGTGTGAGCTCAAGCTTAACGCACGTAAGGCCGCATCGTCTAGATTTATAAATTCTCGAAGTATAATACAAAGAACAAGGATTAAGAGATCAAAACAAAATTGCGGCACCGTTATGTCGCCGCGTGTAAAGAAGAAAGTGTAGCAAACAGACACTGGACTCTGCCGCCGGCGCTAACTATTTCCCGCTGCTACAAATCCTTATCGATTCAGACGAAGCTGATAGTATCGTCGAAGGCAGTGAGCAAATAGTGGGAAAAAAAAACTAAAGTGTATGTGCCGCCTATAACGGTGCTCAAATATTCCGCTGAAAACCTGCACAATTTGTGCAAATCAATTATTTGCAGTAAATAGACGATTAAAAAAATTTCAATTGGCTTTAAAGGTTAACTGCGAGGAAATAAGTGACTACGAAGCAGCCTGCAGTTCTCTAAAAGGCAACTTACGCAACTAAGAAAGATAAGCCTTCCAAAGCGTTACTTCTGGGGCTGGACTCGACGGACTCCGAGACTATTAAGCATGAACTAATTAGGATGGGACTTCAATGCATCGAGATCAAATTTATTAAAAGGATAAGGCCAAACAATAGTATATTGGTATTATATGTGGTATACTTCCGTAAAAAACTATTCAGTGATCAATTATGTTAAGGTAAAATGGGACTACCAAAAAAGGAATGTGAATAAAATCACACAGTGTTACAATTGCCAAATGTTTGGGCATGGTTCAAATCACTGTTGTGTCAAAACATATTGTTCTATCTGCGCGGGTAATCATAAGACTACTGACTGCCTGGAGAACGCAACCGTAAAGTGCGCCAACTGTAACGGCCCCCATAAATCAAATTCTCAGCATTGTCTAAGCGGGGCTGATTACTTAAGTATTAAAGTACGTCTCCAGTCCAGCCGCCCTAGACGGCCAACTAGAGAACCTGACAGGCCGCCATTGCTAAGTAACCCTCTAGTGTTTCTCAACCTACACGATAACGATCCTATTCGGTACAGTCATTCAATTTTCTCTTACGATTGAGGAAATTAAAAACCTGACCCTTGAGTTAATAAAAACTCTTAACTCTTTGAGGTCATTACCTCTCTAGCGTGTAAATTTTTGATATAATGTCTGACCATCTACTAATCGTGATGTGGAATGCCAGAGGCATTGGGCGAATTCAGCAGAAGTCATCACCCATCATTTTCTCTGACATAATAATCGATAACTGGTTTGTCTCTGCTGAACGCAGTGATGCTAGATTTGTAAAATTACGGCGTTTAGCTACTTCGCAAATAGATTTGTAAAATTACGGCGTTTAGCTACTTCGCAAATAGCCCTTTTGATTTCTGCGTTAAATAATTTTCCAATAATTAAAGTATTCTCCATTCTACTAATCTGTTAAACACATATTAAGACAATAAATACATATAAACAAAAATGAAATAAATAAATATCATTACATTTCCCTTTCCAAATAACTATTAACAACACTTAAATTATTTACTTTAAATTTTGTGCCTTTATTACTTTGTATACAAGCGAAAAACATCCGACTGAAATGTGATGCCTTGGTTATCAAAGTATTTTTGTGATGAATTTGTAGCCATTGCCATCACGAAATTTTTATCGAAATTGTGAATTAGGCATTCACAATGAGCGAAAAGCATCAGAAAAGGTCATCAAACACGTCTGCTGAACGTGCCCATTGTTAAAAAAAGGACGAACTTTTAAATTTTCTTACCCATAAAAAAATAGATATTTGCCATCTCACAGAGACATGGCTCAACAATTTACGTTCAATTAAACATAATGAGTTTCACTGTCTACGAAAAGATGGTGAACATTACAGAGGGGGAGGGGTAGCTATAATTATCAAAAAGAATATCCAGAATATCTTGCTACAGCTCTCAAGCACCACTGTTATTGAAGCCATTCGGATTAGTATTACTGATTCTACATTTAACAAAACTACGATATATTATTGCTACTTTCCTGGAGGCCGTTCGGAATCAAATAAGAACCTTCAATTTAAAGCTGACAATCGCAAGTTGGTGGGCCAAAATGGTAATTTTGTACTTGGAGGCGATTTTAATTGTATACATCGTTCCTGGGGCTGTAGTCGTACAAACTCCTGGGGAAATTCGTTGCACGATTTCTTGGTCTCTAATAACATCAGCATATTCTACCCGGCTGACAATACGCATATACCAGCAAGCAGTAGGTGCCAAGAATCCACTCTTGACTTGTTCATGACAATCTGTCCATACCTTCTGTCACACATTACTGTCATTAATGATCTAAGCTCTGACCATCTATTGGTTAAAATTACGTTAAATAGAAACCCCGCAGTTACTCTTACCGGTACGATTACAAAAATGCGACCTGGGCTCAATTCGCTAGAGAAATCAACTCATTGCTACCACGTACTGACACTCTGCCAGTTCGTACCTCAAATGAAATTGATTATATGGTCTTTGTCTTTACCCATGCAATACTGCATGCTAAAGAACTTAGCATACCAAAGATAAGAGTCAGGTTTTCACCTAAGCCACTCCTAACTCTAATTAAACGTAGAAACCGCCACCGTAGGAATTGGCATGTATATATAGAAATACGACAGACCTAGCAACATACAAATGGTTAAATTATCTTATATCCAGCAAGTTTTCTAAACTTCGGAATGAAGCTTGGAATAACCTATTATCATCACTTGACAAAGGCTCTCATTTGCTCACCCATTTGGAAACTTACAAAAGTGTTAAAGAAGAAGCATTCTGACGTCCCTACTCTAGTAGTTACGCAACTGCAGACAATCTCAGTGATATGGTTACAATTAGAGAGGTTAACAAATTCGTTTCTGTATTACACTCATCCAGTTCTTCCCCTAGAAGTGATTATTATGTAAATGTCACAGAAATTGGTGGGATTCTCAAACACCTTAAGCTGAGAAAAGCACCTGGGCGGGATGGTGTTGACAACAAATGCTTGAAAGCTCTTCCTCGTAATGGCATGTTGTATCTTACAAAAATAATTAATGAATGTTTACGTGTCTGCTATTTTCCCAAGCAGTGGAAACTTTCCAAAGTTATGCCCATAAGGAAACTCAATAAACCGGCCACTCTACCTTCCTCTTACCGCCCCATAAGCTTACTGTCATCAATTAGCAAAATTCTTGAAAAAATTTTATAACACAAATTAACTAAGTTTATTGAATGAAATGATATACTCCCGCCGCAGCAGTTTGGCAGTTTGAACCACGGGTATGGTTCTGTTAGATATAAAGGCAGCTTTCGATTCCGTTTGGCATAATGGACCCCTTGAACTTCCTCTGGAACTTATCAAAGTAGTCCAGAATATTCCTAAAGATCGTACCTTTATAGTCCACATCGCTAATGCCAAATCCCCAACTCTTGGTATAGAGGCTGGTTTCTCCCAAGGGCCATGCCTATAAAAAAGTTAATATCTTGATTAGGAAGTTGTACTCTTTCATAAATAGAAATTCTCGTCTTAATATAGGGAACAAATTATATCTATTTAGGCGTTACATTTTACGGGGCCCCGTTATGGTCCGACATTGCAAATTGTCACATCAAAAACTGCAAGTGACGAAAAATAATATCTTAAAAATGATTTTCATTCTGCCTTGACATCACTCTACCGTCGATTACATGGTAAGGCCAAAGTCGATTTAGTGTCAGTCAGACTGAGTCGCCTTTATTATAACTTTAGAAGTGGATCTTTATATTCTAACTACGCTCCCATTAATTATATTGTCCAATCTCCTTAGTAGTAAGTTTAGTTTTTAAGTCATAATAAATTGTACTAGAGGTTTTTGTTGTAATTTTTCCCTTGATTTCCTATATTAGTAACAAATTGTTCACTATTAAATTGTTCTTATTTCCATATTTATATATAAGTAGAAAAGGTAAGAAGCAAGGACTCTCAATTAAGTAATTTCTAGACAAACAAACTTGTATATGTTATAATGAAGTTGTGAATAAATAAAATGAAATACAAAAAAAAAATAATTATTTACACAATAACCGAACAGACTGTGATACCTTTAGATAATATATCAATTTATACCTATCCATAAACATTCGTCTAAAATCACCAGGGGACATAGAATCTGCTATAGTATTTCTCAACGATACTATTGAAAAATCAGCGATACAAGCAACCCCAACTCACCCAATCCAACAGAGCGCTACACACCACCTATTCTGAGAAATTTAATAAGTGACAAGCGAAACATAAAAAGTACTGGATGAACACTAGGTTCCCGTGGCCAAAAAGAAATACAACAGGGCAACAAAAGGCATTAGAAAATATCTACAATATCCTAAAAACAAAGAAGTCAAAAGTTACCTTCAAAGCATAACACCGACAAATTACACAGAGTACTCGCTTTAGAAAGCTACGAAAAAATGGACAAACAAAACCATGAACCAGGCACCAATAAAAAAGGACAATGGATCATGGGCAATAACTAACCTAGCTAAAGCAATGGTTTTAGCACTTTATTATTAAAAAGTATTAGCTGACGAGCCACAGAACGTGGACGTTCCACACTCAAACCCGGCTAACGAACCTCAAACATTACGACTCAAAAAAACTACAGAAAACTAATTCGCCCGTGTGTCAACTGTCAAGTGAAGTAAAGATTTTAATTTATAAAATTAAAAATTGTACTAAAACCTTCGTTTGTGAATAATTAGCTCGTTCAGTTCTTGCACTCGCTATGGATGGTTGTGTTTCGCGCTTTAGTTCTATTTTTAGACACCGCTGATAGTGGTGTTGAAACCGGTTTGACAAAAAGACAAAATAAGAGTGTAATAATAAGCCCTCACGTCACCAGCGGCCGCTATAGAGGCTACAAAAACTTTTAAAGATGGAAGAATAGGAAACTTCTCATTCACGGCTTAAACCTAAGCAGGTGGTTGGTGTTATTCCAGTCAACAGAAGGCTGAAATTTTTGCGGACAGCCTAGAAGACAGATTTAAGCCATTTGATCTCTCATCGGACCTCGTGCGCAGGACTGTTAAAATGCATTTGGATGCGCCATCTCAAGTGGCTTTACCAGCAAACCCGATAACGTTGCAAGAAGTGAAGCAACAAATTAAAAAGCTAAAGTGCAAAAAATCCCCAAGCGAAGATATCTTGGATAACAAGACGCTCAAACTTCTTCTCACGAGAGCTGTATTGTTTATAGTTTGGATATTCAACAGCAATTTAAGGTTGGACACTTCCCAAAGATCTGAAAATCAGCTTTAATTATTATGATTCCAAAGCAAAAGAAACAATCCACTGAAGTTGACTCATATAGGCCAATCAGTCTTCTTCCCGCTTTAGGAAAAATAATGAAAAGGATGATATTGAATCTGATTCTTCAACTTGAAAGCGTAAAAGAAAGAATCCCAAAGTGGCAGTTTGGTTTTAGGAATAATCACAGAACCCCGGAGCAGCTGCACCGTGTGGTTAACTTCGCTTTGGATGCCATGGAACTTAAAATGTACGCAGTAGCAGTTTTCTTGGACATCCAGCAAGCCTTTAATAGGTCGTGGCATGAAGGCCTTCTCAGCAAGCTGAAGAACCTACTTACCCCTCAGCTGTTCCAACTTGTCAGGAGCTTTTTAATGGACAGAAGCTTTCGTGTTCTAATTGTTGTTGAGAAATCGACAAGAAGACCAATCTGCGCTGGTGTTCCTCAAGGCAGCGTATTAGGCCCTACGCTGTATACGATTTATACAGCAGACATGCCTAAAAAAAATGTAGTCACACGAGTGGATGAGGATAACGCACTCATAGCAACTTACGCGAATGACACTGAGGTGCTAACCAGAAGTCCAAGTATAAAAGTTGCCACGGAGTCTTTGCAGCAATGCATGTGTTGCTTTGAGAACACGTATGCCACACGGTCATTGTCTTGCCCTGGCATATCGTTGCTAGGCTCTATTCTGAAGCACAAGCCTGTGCATAAATACCTTGGAGTCATACTGGACAGGAGACTTACATTTCAAAGACATGGTTCAGCGGTCCGTGCTGACAAAAGCTGGAAAAATATCGTGGCTGTTGTCCCCCAAGAGCAAGCTGTCCTTGGATAACAAGACAACAATATACAAGACAATTTTAAGCCCCATTTCGAAGTACGCGCTGCAAGTATACGGCATAGCTGCTATGTCGCATATGAATAAAATCAGAATTGTTCAAGCTAAAACGCTTAGAAAAACTTGCAATGGTCCTTGGTACATGCGTACAAGGGATTTTGAAAAGGATCTTAGGGTTCCTAAAGTCGGCGATGTTATCCAGGCACAAGCGGATAACATCTAGAGCGCCTTGGTTCTCACCCAAATGCACTCGCGAGACGGCTAACTTCGAGGGCCATAAAAAGAAGACTCAAAAGGTGTCACCCATGGGATCTTCTTACGAGGGTCCTTTCATAAGTTTCTTCTGTCAAATTTAGTATAAGTAATTGTCAAATATAAATAAGTAATTGTAAATATGTAAATAGGTATTATTCTTTATAAGTTGTTTGTAAGTCGAAGGTTTACATTATTATTTTTTTTATATACAATTAGGTTAGGCTGCCACTAAAGGTAGTAGAAAACTAGTTAATAATTATTTTAAATAAAAAAATAAATAAATAAAAAATAAAAAAAAACTACGGCATCCGAAATTCTACTCATCATTCAACATGATATAAAGCCAAAAAAATCACCAGGCTTTGACAAAATTAAGGACAAACTCGTAATTGAGCTTCCACCAATTGAGGTTATTTATATACGCAATATATTTAATGCCCTCCTCAGATTAAACTACTTCCCCAAAGTCTGGAAAGTTGCCGAAGTCTTTGCGATTCCAAAGCCGGGAAAAGACCTATCTCTGCTGTCATCATATAGACCAATCAGGTTACTTCCCGTGCTACTTAAAATATTCGATAAGCTCTTGCGTATAAGAATCATACCATTTATGGAATATAGACACTTAATTCCAGATAACCAATCCGTAGAAACCAATCTACCATACAACAAGTCCATCGCGTTACGCACAAATATTAAAAATATTAAACGACCTCGACGACAAAAGGTTTTGTTTTGGAGTGTTCCTAGATATGGTTTGGCACAATGGATTAATCTACAAGCTACGTACTATATTTCCCCCCAATATTGTACCAATATTGAAGTACTACATTACCAATAGGTACTTCTTCGTAAAGTTCTCGAACGAACACTCAACACTAAGAAATATTAGTACAGGAGTTCCGCAAGGTAGCATACTAGGTCCTCTGTGGTATACCATCTCCACAGCAGATATACCAGCACAAAGACAAAAATCACCAATGATAGCTACATTTGCAGATGACACCATATTACTAAGTTCCCACAAAAACATGAAGTAGCAATAGCAATACTGCAACAGAATTTGGACAACACTCTGAAATGGTTCGCTAAATGGAACATTAAAATAAATAACAGCAAGACAATACATGTATTCTACACAACTAAAACTAAATTTGTTGCACCCCGTCTAACGATTGACGGAATCGACGTTAAAACAAAAGACCATGCGAAATATCTAGGACTTTACATAGACAACAATTAAGCTGGAAACACCATATACAGAAAAAGCGCGAATAAATAAAATTGAAGACTAGACTGCTTTATGCGCTCCTTAACCCTATATCTAATCTATCGGTAGAAAATAAGCGGTGCGTAAATATGAGGAATATCCAAAAAATGAAATGTGGGTATAATCAAAAGACAGCAGTCACGAATAATAAGAATAATCCCCAAAGTAGGATGGTACATCACAAACGCCGACTTACACCGCGACCTCAACATTCCTAAAGTAGCAGAGGAAATAACTAGAAGAGGTCGGATTTATCAAACCAAGTTAGCGCAACACTTGAAAGTCAATGTAAGCTTACTCCGCAAAAAGAATTACAGTGTAGGCGACGTCTAAAAAGGACAAGACCAGTTGATCTGGTAAACTAACTTTATAGAAAACTAACTTTAAAATAACTAATTATTAAACCTACTTTTTTCTATTTCTTCATTACATTATACAACTTCTATGAACTGCTCATAGAAGCTAAATAACCTATACTCGTCATTTAAACAATGCACTAGTAGTATAAGTAGACATAAGTACCCACATAACACACTCAAAATTATCACACTTTGTACGCAAGGTCGAAAAAGAAGACCAACACAACCTTATACACACACTATACTTACACAACACACTCAAACTTATCACATTTCGCACGCAAGGGAGACAATAAAAACCAACACAATCCCATACACGTACCACACCTACACAACAAGGTCACCCACACAATGGCAAGTTTTGATTTTTGACTTCAACTTCTTGAAGACAATTTTCGGTTGTGGCAGAAAACGAAATCTATTTCAAGAGCAAGTACAGTGAATGCGCATTTATTGAAAAGCCAAAGAAACCCAAGTGAAATTTCTAACTAACTACCGTCGAATTTCCATAGGTCGAACTTTTATAAGTCGAATATCTCCATGACTCGAATTAAGTGCGTGTATAGCGAAAAATCAATATAATATGTCTTCCATAACTCGAATATCCCCATAATTTGAAATTTTGTTATGCATTATGGTGATTCAAGATTTGGCAGTTGACTGTACGAGCAATACGCACAGTCCGCGAAGTTCGAGTCTCAGTCGCGCAAAGCAAATTTCGTCACCCTTACTTTGTGTTGTGTTCTTTCCACGATCGTCAATGAAGAAAGAGAGAAATGGTCTAGACTTTGTTGCTGCGTGAGCGTAGCAAAAAGGAGGAATTTTTATTCCCACACGCGCCCCACTTCACATCGTAACCAACAAGTCAATCTTCGCTTGTCAGGCCCCGAGCGCGTTTCGTTGTTGACTTCAAATTTGCGTGCACGCAAAAAGTATACATATTCATTCGCACAGGAATATCTCTTTTCTTTGTCTTCCCTTATATTCGGCAAATAAGGAAAAAACAAATGTCACACGTTGTTGTTGGGCGAAGGCAAAATTTATTTCTTTCTTTCCTGTATTCGCAGTAGCGCAGGTGGTTTGATATCGTTTTCACATGGGACACTTGCAGTTGCTTGCTGTTTTATCTGTTTATCTGGTAGTCAACGTAGAATTAGCTGTATTCAACTTGGATTTTTGGACATACCTAGCGCAAAATATGCATTTTAAATCAATTTTTCTTATTTATTGAGTCATTTGTTTCTTTATTTCTAACAGCCCGAACGAATCATTTATTCGTTATTATTGTAATTATTTATTATTTATTCCTTAAAAGTCCCGCCAAAACCAATACAAGTAGGTGGTGGGAATTGCACTAACAAAAATCATGTTCATCATTCATAAAAAAATCTCGTCAAACCTATACATGTTCCTTTTTTGCTATCAACAATATCAATACAACACACAACAAATAACCAAAACAAAGGTGATATACAGAAATTCCTTTTCATGCTAATTCGCGCTAAGAACACAAAATAACGGAAGACACTACAAGAAGGGGAAACAGCGCTTGCTTCGATTTCACAACAGGACCCACCTTCAAAAATTTCTGTTTGCCTGATTACTTCAGTTCAGTAGTTAGCACAATGAGTTTGCTACACAGCGCTGCTACTTCGATGTTAATAGCAGACAAATAACATAAGCCAATGTCTTCTTAAGATTTGGAAAAAGCTCCAAAAGCTCGTGAGAGAAATGGGAACTCTATATGGATTAATACTCTTTGGGTTAGCCTATCATTTTTAACAACAATATTATTAATATTTATTTATTAACCCAAAAATCTTATTACAGCTTGTTTACATTATGCTTTTATATATAGTTATAGTTACATTTGCTAACTTTACCAACTAAGAATGGAATTGTGGATAGTTACATGTCATTTGAGTACATGTCAGGTTTTTCGTAAAGAAAATGGCGAAAAACCTTACATTGGCAGTTAAAATTCCTAACCTAGGCATTAAAACTAAGATTAAAACTAGAAGTCCGTACTTGGTAAAGCTGGCTTGGGAAATACGGATCGCAATCCGGATTGTGAGATATTTGCTGTTTCCTATTAAAGCTTGTTTTGGCTTGAGAGATTTTTTTATCTATCTTACAAACATGCGCCATTTCATGAAGTAGAGAAATAAAAAAGAAAAAGGGAAAATTAAGTAATTTTTAATATTTTGTTTTGGGCCTCTGGACCCTCTACAGTCGCCCCATATTACTGAGCCGTATAGCTTTGTCTTTCTGTTAATAAATATTTATAGTAATGTAATTGTTTCGTTCACTTTATCTATTGTATTGCTTATATGCAAATTGAATATTTGTTTTTTGTCAATCGTTAATCTGAGGTATTTTACACTGTTATCATATAGAATCAAAGTTAACCTGTAAGTTGGTGTTAGGCGGTAGCACTTTCGCTTTCGAGTGAAGTATATCGCGCTTGCTTTACTTACATTTAATTTGATTTTCCACCTGTGGAAGTATATGGCGAAGAAATGTAAGGCTAGTTCAAGATTAAGTTTAATGTCATTATTATTGTGGCCAGAGCAGTATAGAGCAGTATCATCAGCGAATATTAAAGTACTGCAGTGATCAGGCGTAGGTATGTCGTGGGTGTATATATTGTAGATCCTTGTGTAGCCTTGTAGGCCTTTGTGCCAGACAGTGTAGAAGGCGACTTCAACATCTAGAGTAACCATGCCTACTTATTTTTTTGAGTTTAGTGCATTCCTCACAAATTCCTTTAACTTGTTAAGCGGATGAATACAGCTAAGGGTAGCTCTTAAGCTGTACTGCGAGGATAGTAGAATATTATTATTTTCAGTATACTTATATATTCAATCTATATTTGAGAATAGGAAGATTTTGGAGAATCCGCATAATAGGCTAATCGGTCGGTAGCTTCTAGGAGAGTCGTCAGGTTTACTTGGCTTTAGAATCGCTATAATTTTAGATAGTTTCCATTTGTTCGGAAAATAGCTATTTCTTAAACATTTGATGAAGACAAGGGTATTTTGCAGATATTGAGTATTTTATATTTATACAGTGGTAAATTGATCATTGGGGAATTCTTCGTAGTCCAGTGTACTTGGCGATATGTTTACTAAAGCGATGGTAGTTCCATCCGAAACCGAGTCAGTGAGTTGATGTTTTTCCTCGAAGATCTCACTTAAGATGTTGGTCTTTTGTTCCCTAATGCTGTATAACTAGTTATTATGACAAAAACTAGGGCCAATTTGCTTTTTATTTTTAATAATTTTGGTAAAATTTCAAAACAATTTGGATTTTAAATCCAGTTAGTATGATTTTGTTCGAACAATTCCAGTTTAATTAGGCGGTTCAAGTGATTTAGCCTGGCTTCGATGATTGTTTCCTTGGTTAATGTCCATTGCGTTAAAGTGATCTTTCTTATTTTAATTACATCAGTAATTCTTTCAGAAGTTCTGGATATGAACGCAAGATCGTTTTGGGTACGGCTTTGTCGATTGCGCTCGAGGCGCTGGATGTCAATAGGTCAATCATGAAGTCAATTCCGGTAGGAGTAGAGATAACACTTACATAGTCTAATAAGCCTTGGCATGATTGGTTAAGGGAACGTCTAAACAGCTTACAGTTCGTTTTTGAGTACTTCAGGGTTTGACCGTTAGAGGTGGTTGTAATTGACTTAATTTTATATAATATTGGCATATGGTCAAGGACTTCGTGGGCAATTGGCTCAGAGAGGAGATATGGTGAACTTACTATGAATAGATCGAGAAATGACGGTTTTGTTTTAAAGTTGACGGAATGTACGTGGAGTTTTGAAGTGCAGGATGCTAAACTTGCCTTCCATTGACAGCTGACTTAGAATGTTGCCCCAGCAGTTTGCTCTGAGGCAATTCCATGGGCGATTTCGACAATTTAAATCACCCCCTAGAATGTAGTTGCCATTGATAGGATGGAGCTTAAGCAGATCCTAGCTAAACATATCCTTTCTATTCTTAAAATCGTTTGGCAGGCTACAAGAGTTTGACAAACATTTCGCAGAAGAGCCTTTTTTTTCATCTAATACATATTGTATTTATTTAAAATAATTATTAACTAGTTTTCTACTTCCATCAGTGGCAGCCTAACCCAATTGTATATAATTAGAGAATGAAAAGGAGATGGAGAAAATGTTTAAGGCATTTGATGAATTTACTTCCAGCTGTATGCCAACATTTTCGATTAGATGGGTATTTACTCCAGCAATCTTCTTGTGCTTAATGTCACTTTTTATTATTATGGCTACACACCCCGTCTCGTAGTGCACCGGTTATTTCTATATACTGACTAAACCGGGAAGAGGAATCTGATGTCTTATATCGCGAGAGCGGTTTGAAAACAAGTGCAGCGAGGCCGTTTCTATTATAACCGTGCGCAACGAGAGTTAGTTATTGACTGACGAGCATAATAAATATTTTAAAATAATTGTTGGGTAACACCCTTTGAACATATAATTATTTTTGCTGATTTCCACGAAATATATAAAAATATAGTAAAATAAAACTAAGTTGAGAAAGTAAAAAGTAAGGCGGTTTTGGGTACTAGAGGGTTAAAACAGTACTCAACAAAGCCGCCAGAGCCATGTGGGCTTGTAGACGGTTATATGGTAGAACATGGGGTGTATCTGGAAAACTTATATACTGGTTATACACCATAGTGGTTAGACCCGTCGTCAGCTATATGGCTCTCGTGTGATGGCCTAAGACGCATCAGGCATCGGCCGTGCGACAAGCTGGCAGAAATGTATTCTGAGGTTAAAGTCACGAAATCCACATTCTGAGTAATACTTCGAATAAAGAAAACACCAAAGCTCTTTTGAGCTTATAATATAAGTGTAATTTATTTATCGAAATCCAGCTTAAAACTAACTTTATTTGTGGCACATATGTAAGGCGGCAGCATACAGGAGTTTGTCCGCCCTGCCATAGAGTGAGCGTAGGTTGGCAAATGTAGAGTAAAGCAGCTCGCCACACAGAAAACAGATCGGTGGCGCAACAAGAAAAGGCGTTACTCTCAAGCAGCGAACGAGGTTGAACGATTGTTATGCAGTTCAGCAGGCCGCAACAGTAATATTAACTCACACAATTAAAATAACAAACTCTTACCATAATTATAACTATCTTATAACTATAAACATTTCTTATTGTTTATGCTGAACAAACATAAACGACGAAAGCGAAGTCGACGTTTACGTTATTTATGGTTGTGCAACTTTGTTGCTTATATTTCTACACAAGTTATTTGTGTTGAGCAATCATAACGGGTAAAAGCGAAGTTCTCACTTATATCGTTCAAACTTGTGTAACTTTGTTTGTAAACCATAATTCTATTTATTTATTCGTTAAATATTTCTGAACAATTATGCTGACTTCGGCTGTTCCAACATAATGGTTCGGGGTAGGGAGCATTGACTGATAGTGGAATGGTTATATTACAATACGAAACTCCTCCGCCATTTGTTAAAGAATACGCCTTATATTTCTAATAGTATTTTGATTTTTCCTGACATGTCTGAGATAATGGATTTCACTTTAAATACTTTGATTTCTTCTACGTTTTGAAAATGATTACCTTCTTAAATGAAAGTTCGTTAGTAAAATTATATTCGATTCTGTCATCTTCGAGAAATATTTCTTTATGGGTTTGTTTTTGAATGGAATGCTATTATACAATTTTATAACTTAATAATTATATTTTAGTTAATACTAGTTTCTATTGCAGTTTTGTTAAATTTTTCTTTTAACACAATTTTTTCTTTAGTTTGGAGTACTACAAGTTCTCACTTATTTGTCCTATTTTCGTTTGGTCATCGTATATTAATTTGAAATGGTTATGGAAGATACAATTTTTAATTGGCTTTAGTTCTTTTATTGATTTTCGTATTGTATTAATTTTTACGTCTTCATTTCCATTATTTATTTTGTATTTGTTTTTGTTTGTTATTGATATTATGCTTGTTAAGTTTACTAGTGCGTAATCTATAGGTATCTTAATATCGAAAATTAATTAATCGCTTTAGTAGGTAGTTCAGCTCCTAATATTATAAACTCTATTTTATGAAAGTCCACGTTATACTTTTCTATTTCGTCCGATGTTAGTAGGGATGGGTTAAAAATGCTGCGTTTTGCTGAGGCTATGCTGTATATTATGTGGTCTATTTTTTTCATAAGTAGTTAAGCTTAATGATTTGGTCATGATATAGAAGTGTGTTTTTGATATCGTTATTATGTTTGCTAATGGCATTAGTGGATTCGAAGATTTGTTTTTTGTCTTCTAGTATAGTCGCTTTCAAAAGGTTAATTGATTTGTTTGATAACTGTTTGTATTAATTGGTGGTTTTTCTCGTGGTTATTCTGTAGATGTTCTAGTATTTCTTGTCGGTCGTTGTCGTCCTTTACACCAATAGCCATTTTTGGGATAAATCGATGGCGTTTATTAGTCCTCGTTTTGTTCTTTTATATAGAATTATTGATGTAAGTTTTTATCTTAGTGTAGCTATTTGTGTGATTAACTGTTATTAATATCAATATCAATTAATGTTATTTAATATTGGGGTTAGTTCGTATGGGTTTATTATGTGTGTAGTAATAACTTAATTTAAGTAAGTAGTGCAAGCATATTTCATAAGCGTATCGTGTAAGCATAGCCCCAATCAAATTTGTTCGCGTAGAGGGGAAGCAGCAGAACGAAACTGTGAGTCAGTATACAAATAAATGCAAACGAGTGAACGGTAACGGTAACGAATTAAAGCCGTACCACAAACTCAGAAGTGGGATACAACGAAGAAAATTTTCTTCAACCGCGCATAGAAATACTAAAACAAATAAAAAGAAGTTTTAGGCAAGTAATAAGTGAAGATTGAAATAAAGTAAAACGGATAGTAGTAACTACACAGAGAAGAAAATACGATCGACAAAGCTAGAGAAATCCGGAGGAAGAGAAGCAGTTAGGGATAATCCAAGAGGTGCAAACAAATATTCAGCGGATCAGCATGTCTCAGCGAGGTTCCGTTGAAAGTCGGAGGCGCCTGTCCACCGCCGGATGACAACAACGTTGGCGATGATTCGCACCGAGACAAACGAAATCTTGATACACAGAACGAGAGCACTCAGAATAAGGGTATTCAGAATCAGACCACACAAGAGGAGTATACACGAAATGAGAGCGTACAGAATGAAAACACGCAAATGAAGAGCGGCGAACATTCTCTGATTGGATGACAACTTGAGTGGTTGGAAAAAGAAAATGAAATGCTTACTTCCATAGGTAGAAAATCAAATTAAATGCTGGTAAAGCAAGTGCGATATATGTACTTCACTTGAAAGCGAAAGCACTGCTTCCTGCCTAACACCAACTTGCAGGTTAACTCTGGTTCTGTACTATGGGATAACAGTGTTAAATACCTCGGATTAACGCTTGACAAAAAACTAATATTCAATTTGTACATAAGCAATACAATAGATAAAGTTAACAAAACAATTAGATTGCTATATCCGTTTATTAATAGAAAGTCTAAGCTGTCAGTTAGTAATAAGCTAACTATATTTAGGTCGATCTTCGTTCCAATTATGATACACGGCTCTGTAATATGGGGCGACTGTGCAGTTAGTCATCGTGCCAGAGGGCCCAAAACAAATTATTAAAAATGACTTAATCTTCCCTTATTCTTTTCCACTTCCCTACTCCATGAAATGGCACATGTTTGTAAGATAGATGAAAAAGTCTCTCAAGCAATAACAAGCTTTAATAGGAAACATCAGATATCTCACAATCTTGGTGACGATCCGTACAGAGAGAACTTATTCTTATAAAGTTTACATTTCTCTGTTAAAAAAATGGCCGGAGAGACTTTTAAGGAGGGATTGGCTTCTGTTAAATTTTCAGCAGTTGTACAGATTTCTTGTATGTTCAACTTATGTAGCGTAAAATATTCTGTTGGTTTGCTTAAGCTAAACAAGCAAATGGACGGTCTGCCGTAAAAGGGGAAAATAAAAACAAAAATCAGACACACTGCCTCCTTTCTTCTTTTTCAAAGTTTTTTATTTATGTGGTCTTCGAGAATATTCCGCAAATTGTGTGGAGTTTTCTTTAATTTACGAAATCGTTCTTTAACAAACGAAATCGAGCCATGGCTGTCTTGTATTTTTACTATATTCATTTATATGAATGAAATTGAAATACCAGGCGGCCAGAAAAAAAAAAGAAAGCATGATAACAAAGCAAAACAATACAAAAATATTCCGAGTAATACACACAATAAGAAACCAATATAATCTTATACACGCACTATACTTACACAATATACTCAAACTTATCACATTTAGCACAAAAGAGAGACAAAGAAAACGAACACAATCTCATACACGCACTATACCTACACATCAAGGTCACTCACACAATGGCAAGTTTCAACTTCTTGAAGACAATTTTCGGTTGTGGCAGAAAACAAAATCCATTTCCAGAGCAAGTACAGTGAATGCACATTCATTGAACAGCCAAAGAAACCCAAGTGAAATTTCTAACTACCGTCGAATTTCTATAGGTCGAAGTTTTATA
Organism: Cacoxenus indagator; assembly: GCA_035041755.1. Classification (NCBI taxonomy): domain Eukaryota; kingdom Metazoa; phylum Arthropoda; class Insecta; order Diptera; family Drosophilidae; genus Cacoxenus; species Cacoxenus indagator. The sequence continues at coordinate 74,896 of JAWNKX010000036.1, read as the reverse complement.
AGTCGAATATGTCCATGACTCGAATTGAGTGCGTTTTTCGTTAAGTACTCAGATGAATATTCTACATTAAGAAAAATCAAAACAGGCGTACCACAAGGAAGTGTACTAGGACCGTTGTTATACACTATCTTTACACACGGACACATAGACAAGTAAATATAGCAACATTCAAACTGCAACATCATCTGGATACTACCCTAAGGTGGTTTGAAAAGTGGAAAATAAAAGTGAATAATACCAGAACAGTACATGTTATATATACAACTAAAACTAAATTCACAACACCTCGTATAACGATTGACGGAGCTGACGTAAAAATTGAAAATGTAGTCAAATACCTAGGATTATATATTGACAACAAACTCAACTGGAAATACCATATACTTAACAAACGGGATCAAATCGAGCTGAGGATTAGTCAATTATATTGGCTGCTCAAATCAAAGTTAACATTAGAAAACAAAATACTGATCTACAAAGCTATTATAAGACCAATCTGGACGTACGGAGCACAAATTTGGGGAACGGCCAAAAAATCAAATACAGACATAATACAGAGACAACAATCAAAAATCATTCGTATGATCATCAAGGCTGGGTGGTATATAACTAACGATGATCTGCATCGTGATCTTAATATTCCAACAGTGACAGACATTACAAAAATAAGTCGTATCTACCATACGAAGCTTATCCAACACTCAAATGTACTACTACTAATTACAGAGGTTACAGAGGACAAGGCCAGTGGATCTGGTAGAATAAATTCTAAGCTAGATATAACACATATATCAATACCTCTTTCTCCTTCTTTTTTTTGTTTAACGTTGTTTATTTTTGTATTTTATATTTAATTTCATTTATGTTTATTTTACTTCATTTTGTCTATAATTGTATTAATTTAATTTAAATTTATATTATTATTTTACTATTTTGGTTTTTTCCCCTACATCTTTACAAAAACGAAAAACTTTTGTGATCTGCTCACATAAGTTAACTATAACCCTAAAATAACGTTTAAACTATGTACTAATAGTCTTAATAAAAAGTAAAGACATATATATATGTACACGACATATGGGAAATAAAAATAAAAAATAAAAAAATCTCTGTCGTAGAACCCGCCGTCACGGCGACGAAATATTGAAAATTTTTACTGCCAATGCGCCCCTAGAAGTTTCTTTTGAAAAATTATTTAGTTGTTGGTTGTAGTATTGAGGTAATTTGTTTTACTTTCATTATCTCCCCCTAAGAAGGAATCAGCCTTCTATGTCATTGCCTTTTCAGCGCATCATTTTTAAATTAGTCTAAGGAAATTTTTTTTTTCACGTCAAATGGGTTATGCAGTTTACTGCATAAAAAAATAATAAAAAAAAAGACTTTCATTGTCCGAAATATTGGTTTTTAAGCGTTTTATCATAGTAGTAGACAGTCTAGAGACGGTTTTGGGCTTCTATGAATTTATGATGCTGAGTTGCTTGGATTCGGGTTGCCAGCTGATTGCTGGCAATGGAATTTTACAATTCTGAGTTATTATAAACGACATTAAAAAGTTGAATACACCAATATTTTGGTATTATTCATGTAGTACCCAAATGTCAGATCATACTGGAGCGAGCATGAATTTTAAATGATTAAAACAACCAAATTCGAAGCAATATACATTTCAATGATAACAGTAGAATACCTAGTAGAAGTACTGAAAGTTATGATAAACTGTATAAGTCCAATTTCAAACTATTTAAACACAAAGTATCAGACCATGCCAATAACACAACGATTATGTGTAGACGAACAAATGTGCGCAACCAAGATGATGTCTTTCCTTCGATAATACATATATGAGAGACAAACTATTCCTTTTATGTGATTCCTTCGGCTTCTGCTACAATTTTGACATATATTGTGGTGCCAGGCTCACCAGATTTGGAGAAACATCGAATATAGTTGTCCGATTGTTAGGGATTGTACCAAACTTTAAAAATCATATAATGTATTTTGATAACTTTTACACGTCACTGCCTCTACTTGTTCTTCTTCGATTGCGTGGAATATATTCGCTGGGTACTGTGTTCCGCATGTGTAGTTCAAATATCCTTATCGATTTCGAAAGTCAGTAAAGTCGGTTGGCATCAAAATATGATGGTATAAAACCTTTTTAAAATCGAAACCAAGAAAAAATTTGGTTTCACGTTCCATGCGTTCGAAAAAATTTATTTATATTGACTCCCCTAACGTAATACAAGAATATAATTATCATATTGGTGGTTTCGATCTTCTGGATGGATTGATGAGAAGATACAAGATTCCACTAAGGTCGAACAAATACAAAAATCGCGTGTTCGCAAATTTATTGGATTTAATTATTGACGACTTCACATAATATTTTACATAGAATTTGAAGAATATACAGACCATTTTTAAATTATAATAAGTTTAGAGTATAATTAATAATGAATTAAATTTAAACAGTTTCGGGAAAATGAATACTACTTAGAATGGTCGATATGGCTAACACGCTCCCAAGTACATATGTACATTGGTCCCAACGCGAGCAAGTTACAAGTCCGGTCAACTACATGAAAAATCAGAAATTGAACTCTCGTGAAATACTTTCGTGTGCCTTTTCCAAAAAATTGATTTTTCTTACAAAAACAACAAGTTGCCAATCCTTTGTTTCAAGGCTTTTGGGTTAAAAAAGGCCACCACTAATAGTAAATTATATCATCATAAATACTATCTCAAAAAAAACAGAAACCTCCACGATGGTCGCTGTTAGGGTATGGGTGAAGTGTTTAAGTGGGGTGTAATGGATACTGTTATTAATTAGTGGTAAAGCAACTTACTCGATTGGGTCGCTGTTCCACAGACAAGGCTACCTGCCATCCAAGGCTTTTGTATGAGCGCGAAGGCGGTATTTATTTTGGTGAATAGTCGGCAAAAGATGGTCGACGCCCCTATGGCGTGATGCGGTTTTGCCTGAAGGACTTTAATTTTCATTAAGGTCTTTCTTCAGGAAGCGCAGCACCAGGTCACTCTGCTTTGCAGAGCGTGTCCCTTTGCCACGGGTGATCATCGAGCACCCTTGGTGATTCCTTTTTAGAGCGAACATGAGATGGGAGCCGGCTTCGTCTTAGTACCTATTAGGAACTGCCTACTAAATTGGTTGATGTCATGGCAGAGGTGAATGATCTATTCCGCGGGACTGGCTGCACGGCTGATGGTTTAGCCATCTTGCCAGCCTGATTAGCGCAGGCAAATAAAAATATTGCTCAATATCTTCATTATTCGATACAGTAAGAACGTTATCAACATAAAAATCCTCCAAATGAATTCTCGTGTGCCAGAAATCTGACCAATACAAACTGAACAGACTAAGTGCCGTAGGTTTTTGTACACAGTTAGTGTTTCATTGGAGTAGATGGTCTTCTCTCCAAACAATGCGTTGATAGTTTCGATGGTTTTCACTCACCCAAATCTGTCAAAACATTTTTATAATGTCTGCAGAAAATACAAACTTATACATTCTGAAACGTAGGAACACAGAAAACAAACTACTCTGTATAGTGGATCAAGTATGAAGTTTCTCATTCAGAGCCTTGCCATTGCCATGATTGAATGACTCATCAAAAACCACTTGTAGTTTCTATCCAATGACGGGGCGATTTTGCAAATATAATTTCCGCTCTGTGTCAATCTCATGCGGCAATAATTCTCACATGTGGCCTAAGTTTGATTATTTTCGCATGAAGTCTGCATACTGTGATCGTAATTTGACATCTTGGTGCAGACGTCATTCTGCAGCCATAAACCGCGACATTGCCAATTGCAAAGTGTCAGCGAACGCTGGGTTTGCATACCTGACTAACAGTGTTGTCCAATATTATGGTTTGCCGGCTCTTTCTTGGAATCATGGTTGACGTCTTTCCGCTCCCAGAATAGTTGAAGTTATGAGTCGATATCTATATCGGCGTGTAGCGACGTAGACATTGATGAATAATTGGATATTATTGACGTTACCAACAACTCAAAGATTGTGGAAACTCCGATGATATTACTCTGGCTACCGAACATCTTCTCACCTGTAAGTGTAGCCCAAACGTATTCGCTTCCTAAGAAGATGTCGATTGATGCATTGGTGATGTTATCGTTATGCACAAGTTGTACTCCATCGAATACCTTAAAGGCCGTGGTGGAATTAATTCTCAGTATACTAAGCCCCCTGGGAGTCGCAACAATGATTGCTAAGATTCCCGATACCAGGACTTGCGATGTTGAACGTATGCAAGTTCTGTATGCAGTGTTCCGATATATAAGATAGTTTCGAGCCATTGTGAAGAAGAATTTGGTATATACGGGGGCGTCACAGAAAACTCTTTCTCCTTAATTCCACCCGAATTCTAATTTTAGGTGTTACAGAAAAATTTGTTCCCCAGTTTTGTTGGGATAATTGGTTATTTTCACCCATAATAATAATTTGTTAAATAAAACCAAACCAACCTACGAATGGTTGGTGTGTAGCCACGGGCTTTTCCGTGACACCTTGAGTGCGAACCAAATAAGTACAAGAGGAACTGCAGGGCACTTTAAGAAATAAGCGCTGAAGGAGCCCGAAAACGAAACCACAATTATATGAACGCAATTCCTTCAACTGCCACGAAACGAAATAGCACCCGAACACTTCTTGATCTTCACGATATTTCCTTTTTAATAGTAATGACACACTTACTATCTGGAGCACTATTTAGAAACAAAAACGATCTTCCTAACATAACAGCTGAGAGCGTTTCCAGTCGATAACAGCTGCATGTTACATTCTACCAAAATTTCGAACTTGTGTTAGTGCTAAGTTAATGATAAGTTAATATAATGCTAAATTAATCCTTCGTTTTCTGGAGCTCATGACCAAACAGTTAGATTATCATTTTTCGGATTTCTGTTTTTTCGAATAATTTTATAAATTGTGTTATACATATATATATATATAACATATATATATATACATTGAAGTAATAAAACTAATAATAACAGTGTTATATTTAAAATGTTAATAAATGGCATCTTTACTGTGAATTTAAAGTAAAAGGTAATACAAAATTTGTTTCAAGTTGGCATGTTGCTAAAACCAAAAATAGGAATGTGAATGCCAAATTGAAGAATAGGAATCCATTTAATAGCAGAAAAGCGGAGTTTTAAAATGTCAGAACACTTTTTGTGTTTTCAAAAGTATTTAAAGATAAATGAATTTTTGCAGGAGAAAATGGTGAACAGCGTAAAAAGACAACATTTTTGTAAAAAAGCATGTGTAATGTAAACAAATATATGCACAGAGGAGTTGTCGCGTAGTTGTCGGCAGTGCACCCTCCCGCATTCCACGTTGTATATCATCAATGACTCTGTTTGCGCATTCAGTTTCTGCCCCGCCTCGCGTGCGAGATAGTTATCGAGGGAGATTCCGTTACGCTCTTTTTATTCGCCAGCGAATTTCTTTATTCTTATTTCTATTCTCGGCTGATCGTTTTGAGTTACGGATGCCACGTAGGCGGCGGTACGCGATGTTGTTGTTGTCTCGTGTTCCATAAAACGCTCAAAAAACTGTTGTTATTGTTGTAGCATTCGAAGAATCGCTTCACTGTTTGTAGCATTACTCATTGCAGTGGCGTCTGCTGTTACTGTTTTCATTTTTCCTTTTAGTTTTCTTTGTTGTTGGCTCCTCATTGTGCCTCCAAATATTTGTCCCCATTGCTTCGTTGTTGTTCACCAAATTTCTCACCCCAAGCAATATTCATCCTGTCGATAAGAGTTTGAACAATTTTCAAAGTGCTGTCTGCCGGAAGACGCCGCGCGTTGTTTAATACTGGTCTTAACTCTGCCTCGGCCATCAATAGGGGTTTTTAATTCTTCAGTAGTAAACAATTAACTATGTGAGAAAATAACAAACAGCGATTCGGCTAGGGGGACCAAACTTTATATGTTGATAAGTCTGAAACACTATAATTTTATATATATACTTATTATTTTACACAATGCTTGTTTGTTACACCCTAAATTTCCACTCGATTCGGAAGTCATTGTTATCTATTCCACAAAACTATGTACTTATTTCGGGTATTTTACTTATCGATTCATATTTTAAGGGAATCGGATTTCGAGATAGAAACATTTCCATTTCGGTGCACTATTATCGCTATATCAACCTCGGTGTGACTTGCCTTTAGCGAGCTGCTATCCTGTATACAGAACAAATTTTTGATCGTGCCGATAATGCACGAAATTCTTTAGAGCATTGTACCCAGCCCAAGTTATTAACGTGACTGACGCACACTTACCATAACATTCGACCACCCTATGACTGCTATCTATCCTATGCATAAGTATATCACCATAGTCATCTGCACTTGCCTCGTTGTACAATATGATAAAATATTCAGGGTTAAAGACTATCCATACTGGATTATTAGTCAATACATTGATACTCCTTTATTCTCTCTTTACAAACAGAGTTGTTACTCTTAGAGGTTAGTCGAGTAAGATTCTATACACTGGTCTTGCGATATACGAAAATATTTTTTTTAATGAAAATCCTGCTTTCGATAATGTTTCCAGTATAAATAACAGTCTTTCAAAGACTTTCGAATATGCCAATTCACACAAGTCTTAAGCGATCGCATGTCGAAAAATCTAATGGGTATTCCTCAGCCCAAATGGCATGGCCAGTGCCATCTTTACATTTTAACTAACGAAATCGGGCAGGCGAACAGTGGAGTTATCCGAGTAGTTAACATTTGCTATTAACACTTCCTACAGCTCTACCTAACCTACAGCTCAGAAAAGCGAATTTCCAATTCACTTCTTGCATGATCACAAAACTTTCCGAGCACTGGTCAAGTATGTCTTAAAGTCTACACCTATAATTATCACCGCTCTTCATTTTCGCCAATTAGTTTTATATAGCCTGCATTAGTCCCGTCAGACACCTCGTTGACCACTCCAGCACTGAAAACGTTAAATCCATCGACATCTATCGTCACACCAAACCTAAGACTCAAAATTCTATGAACAATCACCACATCATGCTTCAAACAACCATTCATCCATTCATATATATTCATATTCATACCATTCATTTGGAACATAATTTCCAAAATGAATTTGAAAAATTTGCACTGCTGCCAGTACTTGCAAATTGCAGCTTCTGAACACTTTCACCCATTCCTTCCAAAAAAACTAAATTATTAAAACCTTTACCACCCAAGTCGTCAGATAGTTTTCGTGTCTTTCCTTCATTTAAACAGCAGTCTTCATCCGATTCTAAGTAAATGAATATTGCTCACCACATTGATACATAATTTTTTTAGGCTCCACAACTACGCACATGTCCACTTGATTTTCCTCAATGTTTCGATTGTGCAACGCTTCAACACCCTGTGTACAGCTGGATGTTACATGAACAGTGATGCTGCACTTAAAACAAGTCACGTTGTTGTAATTCCCTTCTGGCAAAGGCGATACCATGTGACGCACCTTAGTGATCTAAGAAGCGCGCCGGTTTCTAGCTTATCTTCAAAAAAACTTAAATCAACAATCGAATACCAAGAAAGACCGTCATCGCCGTCCCAATCGGGGTTAAATTTTGAAAGTGTAAGAACTTCTGTTTCCCTTGGTATTTGTTGCGAATGTTGTACAGCTTTAATATGATTCACAAAGTTGCGGTGCTGAAACTCCAAAAGAACAAACAAGCGATCATCAAAGTTTGTTTGAGGCGGAGAGAACCCCACTTCTGATGTCGGAGGGAGCTCACACTACAATGGATACCGGTTAGATGCAACCCCGCTTAATTACACTTACCGCATAAAAGCCAAACATGTTGGCCAAACATTTTCGACTTGTCAGTTATGCGATATCCATTGCATCCCTTTTTTCATTGAGTTCGTTTATTGATTGATGTGTAGCGAGTCACCGGCCTGTTGTGTACACATTCAATGAAAAATGCTCACTGACTCATCAAAGTTTCTGCAATTCTTTCAATGTAATCTAACCTACATCAATGCAAATTAAGTTTGTAGAGGGCAGTATTGTTCTTAAATAAATAGATAAATTAAACACTTTACCAATTTGACACCAAATGTTTGTTTCACATATACATCACAGAAACAAAAGGAAACACAAAGACCGCTAAAAGTATTTTAATTAAATTTAAAAATAAAACTATTATGCTGCATTCCGAAGTGAGAGCTTCATTAAAAATCAAAGTACAATTCTTACTCGCAGATTTATGTGTTTAAAACGCGTCTTGAATTGTCGGCAGCAGCGCCCGACGGAAATGAATGAACGCGGTGCGGATAGTTCAAAAATGGCGTCAAGGATTTTTAATTAAATGAAATTAAATTGAATTTTATATATTATAAATATAGTGCAGCAAACAAGCGGCCTGAATTGCTTTTGCAGTCGTTGGATGGTGTTGTACTGTTTTTGTTTTTCTGGTGTCGTTTGGAAGTTTTTAATTAATGACGCTACTCGTGGCATTTATGCAAAGCTTTGTGTGACAAATGTCATAGCATGACAGCAGAAACCTCTCTTGTGTTCAAAGAAAAAGAGAGACCGAATACAAATTAAATAAAATGAAAGATAAAAAATAATAAATAAATAATAAAAATAAAGACAAATACGAAAACAAAAACTGATTTACAACCAAAAAGTTTTAAAATAATTTATTGAAAAATCCTGCAATATACCTGTTGAAAAGCAAAAAAGGATTAATGAAGCGTGATGCGTTGCGATAAAATTTAACGCTGTTTTAAATTAAGCCGATCAGTAAATGTACGTATTAAAAGCAAAGCGAAAACCTCGAAAAAAATCTTCCCACACACGTATTTACAAACACACTCGTATAAAAATAATTGCACAAGAGTAGGCTGAATTAAATGCAACGTCAATGATTCATAGCTAACCAAAATGAGCCACACGTACAAAATGAACGGCTGAGTATGCCCGGCTAAATAGTCACCGAGACAGAGGTGTAGTGTAGGAAGAAGTGACAGTGACAGCAATAAGTATGACAACGACACACCAAGCCATTCGCAACGGTCCGTCAACTATATTAAATCCAACATTGTACAGTCCTCTTAGTCTCCGAATTACCCATGGCCAATTCAATTGCCTTGGGCCACTTCACACTAAATGCATAAATTAAATGCAGAACAAAACTTGACTCAACGGAGCTCAAATTGACCACTCAACTCTACTCAACTCAAGTCGACTTCTAATTGCCCAGTTACTGTCACATTTAGTGGATTTACATGTTCAGACATTTGATACTATTATATTTGAGAATCACATAAAGGACACTGCATCGAGTGGATGCTTGGCCGATGTGACTATGCTAGTCAAACTTGTTCTGTGCGTACCAGTTCTTTGTGCGTTCTTTTATTTTCTATTAAGCATAAGCGGTTATTATCCGAGTGCTCATGCAAATTAGTAAATGCAGTTATGACATACACAAAATGCACGCAGAACTTGTCGCCAATTCGAGCAGAATGAAATGATGATGTTCGGCTTGTCCGACTTTCCGCCTTTAATTAATTGAAATGGTACTCGAAAATTTCACGAGCTCAAAAGTTTGAGATGTAATTCTTACATTAAAAACAATTAATGTATTAAGCCATCTTTTTAATGTGATATTTCAATTTCGAATTACATAATTCTTCACTGTGCCAAGAGCAACACTAATTCTTCTTAAATAGTATTTCTGCATTTTTCGATGTCATTTTAGGAATGTCATGTTAGCTTCAAGATATAAGATGTTGTCATTTATGTGAATCATTCGTGAGATAGCCGTACACAAGCAGTATGCACTGTTTAGAACAACTTACAGAACGATCCGTCTTATGCAAATCTTTTAGCATTCACTAGCGTTGGCCTCTCCTTCCACCTCTACTAATCTTATTAAGATTATCCAGCATGATTGATCTCTGGTTCACCTTTATTGTCATTGGAGGAAATGATTGAATGAAGTCTAATTTTTGCATGCTTAGTTGTTAATAGCTGATGATGTTATGTCTGTAGTCATGTAGAACCCAGTCTACTATGTAACTGGGTGAATTTTGATACAACTTGGCCCTGACCAATGTGAGATCAGTGTGTGGTTACCACCAAGTCTACTTAAAAAAAAAAATTTAAAAAGAATGATTACCACAACCTTTGAAAGAAGAGAGATCTCTCTTTGTGAGCGCTTACCTAGTCTATAAAATTCCATGGTCTCACATTTGACACCGTTTAGAGAAGATCACTTTTGCTCACAAATAATAGAAAAAACCGCACGTTACAAATCAGGTCTTTTTATTACATCGGTCACTGAAGAAGTGAAGTTATGGTATGAAGTTATAAGTTTGCATATGAAATTATTTTTTAATACTAAACAGCAATTCAATTATGTATTTGAAGAACATAGAACAAAAGGGAATTTAGGTAGCTTAAGGCATCGCCAGGAACAGATCCAATAGAACAAGACACAGCGAAGCGAACAAATTAATTGATTGGCGATTTGTTATTTTGTGGATATTTCTATACGCTTCAAACGCCATTTCACTGCCAAACTGCACAGGGGTTTGTGAACCTACCTATGTTTCTTCAGAAATTTTCAGTTCTATGGCCTTCTATATATTTGGAAAAAATAAAAAATAAATAAATATATAAATAAATTGAAAGTTTGACAACAATAACAAATGATATAAAATTCAACTAATCAAACCCATCCAAAAATCGCACATGTGTTGGTATGACACACACATTGAGCACATAAAAAATTGTTCATCAGATTTAAAGTTTGACAAATTCTAGCTGCAAAATGTGTGCAATCCCTCTTGTTTGTTTATGTGGCAATACTTGCCGCAACAAACGGCAGCTAATTAGGCGCTGTTGCTGATTAATTGATTTAACCAAAGTAAATAGAGCCCATTAGGTTGATGTCTGCGAATCAGCAGTTGAAATTTCAGCTAAATACGACTATATAATGTAATTTTGATGTGCACAAATGTATGTAAAATTATGTAAACTATGTGAGATCATCGTCGATGAATGAATGAGATACATTTTTGGGGTGTGCTTACCTATGGCCGAGTGAGTAATTGGCCTGACGGAAAGTGGGTACACATTCAACTGTACATTATTTACATTAAAAAGTGAGCCACAAAATTTGGCCGCTATAAAACGCTAACTTTGCTTAACAACTAACAAAATCATTGTGTCATTAATTACCGATTTTGTATAAGTGTGTGTATGTAATTTTAGCTACGTAAAAGGGTTAAACATTTTCGTAACGGTAATTATTTATTTGCTTTTTAGCATATGTTATTTACTTCAATAATGCCCTTTTATTGCAAGAATATCATAACTGTTATTATTAAAGCGTTGTTAAACGTGGCATGCAAAAATTTAAGTGGCTGCTAATTGTACCTGTTAATGCCCATGCCCCCTTAGTGGAGGGTGTGATGGCAAGTGTATATCTGTGTGTAAGTGATTAAGCAAGTGAGTATGTGTGCGTTGCCGAGGCGCTGAATATAATGCAAAAAAATCGCTATGAACAACGCACATGGCTAGGCAAGGCTTGAATGCAAATAATATGCCAAATAAACACCTCGAGCGTTGTTCGGTGAGCCGAGGCCCAAATTCACAAACTCACAAGCAACAGCCCCATGGAGTGCATGTTTTTTGCTTGTGTAGTTGTGTGATTGGGTTTGTATGCTAGCGTTGGTTAGTTAAGTGAGTGTGTGTTTGTGTGTGGTAGAATGCCTTAAATGAACGGAGAATTGTGTTTGCTGAACATGAGAGCAATTACCTGTGTTGACTGCAGTTGCACCGCAAAGTATGCAACGAAATTTGCACTATGCACATTCAATGAACACCCAAAGTGTACAGGCAGCAGCAGTTTCTATACATGTGTGTGTCTTTAAGTGGTTGTTCAAGTTCAGTTAAAAAAAAAAACAAATTAAACGAAGGCGACAAAGAACAATAGATGAAAAAAAAACAGTGCCTATAACAACAACAGCAACAACAATTTGAATACAAATTAAACAACATTAATAACAAAATGCTGACCGATTTATACGATTAAGATAAGAAAGACACGTTAAGAGAAATTCTCATACACTCACTCAAACACACACTACACAAAAATAGTATATGTTTTTAATTGTTAGTCCAAGCGCATTCTTCACTTTATGTACATAGATTTATGTATATAAATAGAAAAAAACCAGGCTGGCACGCAAGGCAAACAATAAAAAACCAACACAATCCCATGCACATACGACACATTCAACAACAAGGTTGAAGGCAAATATGAGAGGACCTAAGCAAAAAGCAAGGAGATTGTTGGCGGCCGTTATCGCTTCGATAGCGCTATATGCAGGTCCACTCTGGACATCGACGTCCCATGGTACAGCAGAGAGCTCTTCGCTGTCACGTCATCATTCCGCACGGTTTCCGATGATGCAGCATTGATAGTTGCTGTATGGTTCCCCTTGGTAATTTAGCCAAGGAGACAGCGGAGATCAGAGCAGCTATGCCTATTCAAATGCAGCTTTTTTTAACTTAGATTTAGCTGGTACATAGTGACCACACACTGATCTCACATTCGGCGGTGCCATTTGGCATCAAAATTCACCCAGCTACAAAGTAGACTTTTTATTTTTAGTAGGCATGCAAATACCATGGCTACAGACATGATATCATCAGCCTTTTATAACTAAACATGTAAAAAATTTTATTACTGCTGACTTAACTCCTTTACAGTAAGGAGAAGGCAACTAAAAAATACTATAGCATACATAATGTTACAAAACCTTAAATAAGAAATGCAAATGCATGTACAAAGAGAGTGAAAGAAGAGATAGTTATTAGGAGGTGAGATAGGATAAAAAGGTTGATTTTAAGTTATCAAATGATGAAGAGATATATACCAGGTTATAATGTAGGTTGTAAGCTTGACACAAGACACAAAATGGGTCATGCTGCAGATACGTAGTTTTACAGAGACCAACAAAAATTTGAAAATAACTTCTTATATCCCGAAAAGGTACATTCTAAACTGTTGGTCCCATACACAAGATGCATATTCCAAAATACGTCTAATTAAAGATGTGAACAACAATTTAGTGGTATAAGGATCATTAAACTCCTTACACCAACGTTGATTAACCAATTTTTTCGCACCACAATTTGCAGTTATCTTCTTAATTCTAGGCTATTCTAGAGATTCCCTAAAAATTACATCAAAATCGGTCCAGCGGTTTGGCGTACATAACGGACGAACATACAAACAGACAAACATACTTCCAATTTTATATATATAAAATATATTTTACTAGCTAGACCCGGCAAACGTTGTTTTGCCCCCTAAGACCGTTTATGCATTTGTTAATATTGATAGGTAACAAATTAATTAAACAATTGTGTGTTATTATTGAAAATATTCATAAATTTTTATATTACGTACAATTTATATAAAATCTCAACGCATAAAACTGTGTTAGTGTATGATGAATGACAATGCGTGATATTAATACTGTAAACAGAAAGGGCATAAGTTACTTAGAATAAGCATCACAAAACAGAAAAGATTCATTTTACTTTGAAATAAACTGCTACGTTAGCACCAGAAGCTATGTCATCAACAACAGAAAGCAGTCCCACTACCCATTCAACCTCACTCCGAGCCGCAACAGATACCAAGCAAGACATCTCTACCTAATAGTCGTCATAAGTCTCTTCCGTTACCAATTCAACGTCAAATCGCATTCCCTCACCCAGTTGGCAATAATGGATCGAATTGTCATCATTATCCCTCGCCCAGCATAGCAATACTCAATCATTCTCCTGAATAGGTCGTCCAACTGTCGGTTGTGGTCTCCCGCCTCTTAACGAGAAATTTGATCATCTGATTGAGATACAGACCATGAAGATGGAGATGCTCGCCGCCATATTGTCTAAAAAATGAGCAGACTACACATGAACCTCGCCATATGGAACGCTGACGGAGTCCTTAATCACAGAAATGAGTTAGAAGTGTTCATGGTGGCCAACCCCATTGACGTCGGGCTCATTTCCCAAACGCATTTCTGCATTAGAACATACCATCCTGACTGACTTCATTCAAAGTGCCTCTGTCAGCATGCCATTTATTGTCCTCTAGGACAGAGCAGCAGATATCAGAGCAGCAGTTCACCACCTTCACCGATCAACTCGGACCTAAATTCTTAGTCGGCTGGGCTTGGAACGCCAAACATCGACTTTGGGGGTCCAGACTCGCCACCCTGATCAGAACAGGTCACACATAGTCTTGTTCCAGGAAGTCCAGACGAAGGTTGGCCAACGCCGGACACTCACAAAGGAGGGAAAGACTAGTTTCTGCATCTTCTAAACAGAGCCTTCACACTGTGGAGGATGACAAACCTAGTTTGTGCAGTAGCTGGAGAGAATCAAAACTGTCCCTTACACTCCGGGATGAAAATTTCCAGGGCGTAAGTGCCTTGATCGCCGCTTTAATATCTGCAAAGATAGATATATTTTGTCCTCTTGGTCCCTTTGCAGGAGGTTATGCGCATATATGTCTATGGCGTGGACCTCCGTTTAGAATACAGTGGGCCATTTGCCCGTGGCAATGAAGATCATTGTACTTGGTCTGAAAATCCCGGCTCCGGGACCCGTTTCCATACTAGGACCAGCAGTGGTGAGACCAATAAGCTGGAAAAATGACATCACCGCCCGCCGCCTTAAAAGGTTGGAATAAAGAGATAGCCCAACGTACGATGTTTTCGCCAAAGATGACGCCAAAAAGGCTGCAACCCCGGCGTCCCGGGATCCATTTGTTAGGGAAGGGCGGTTGCAGTGAATTTGACGTGGTGATAGAACCAGGAAAGTGAACCTGGAGATAATCTAGGGTCTCTTGCCGACTGTTCCTAAAAAGACTATCTGACCTATACCTTTCGACGGGGTTTTGGCTAACACTTTTTGCAGACTAGCTGCTTCGGAAGGCGTTTGCAATTCTTCACAGTGCCTGCGCCATGGCAAACGCTCGGCTCGATTAATGTGTGTGTTATAATCGGTGAGCGCGACCTTATATTCGCCCCACTGACCAGAGCGTTTAACTCTGTTGAAAAGTTTCCTTACTATCTGTCTTTTAGTCGGGAGCACCTCATTCCACCACGGGACCCTACGTATGCTATGAGTGGTGCGTTTTGTGTTGCTCTGCTTAAAAGACTCTATGAGCACCTGATTCATTTGTCTAGTTGCATCGTCTAGCTCGTATGTAGAGCTGATGTTGTGAACAAAAGTGCGGGCCTTAGCATTCACTAATCTCCGATGAAGGTCCCGATCCGTCTCCTTTGGATGACAGATTTAGGACCGAAGTTGAGAGCTGCCGGGGATGTCAAAATGGATGTTCATATGATCTGACAGTGAGGCTTCTTTAGAAGCCTCGTTAGGAAAAATTGTTAGAGTTAACTTCGATGTCTCAAATATGGTTTTTAAAGATAAAAACCTATCCAAACAGTGTTCCTCACTAATTTGAGATTTGTTTTAAGGAAGAGTACTTGATACTGGGGTAATACCAATTCTAGTCTATTGTGTTTTTTAATCAATGTAAGAATTCTACTTTTCTGGCTCTGTAGCATCCTGATAGTTTCATTAATTAATGGAGCGAATGGGTCAGAATTTTTATTTTTGGGAACTGTTTTATCGACTGTTTTGGTTATTATGTTATTGATTCTATCGAGGTGTTTATCTATTTCTGAATTTCAATGTTTTGGTATGAGTGGTTCGGTATGCAGTTTGTCTAGAATTCTGTTTTTAAATCTAATCCAATTCGTACCTTTATAGTATAATTTTATGCATGTAGTGTTTATAAAAAAATTTGCGTTTCTTGGGGCTTAGATTACGATTGCGTAGTGATCACTATTGTACTCTAAGGTGGGAAGGCAGTTCGTTGTTTGGTTTTCTTTATTTGTTTGAATTTTACTATCGGCATAGATCTAGGACGGAATTTCCTCTTCGAAATTATGGTTTAGTAGAGGCGTATAATTTACACTTGTAAGTTATTTCATTACCGTCTAGCCATTTTTAAGTGTGACTCCCACTGAATTATTATTAGTTTTGCCCTAATCTGCACGTTTGGATTTTATGTCGCCTGCCATTATGCAGAAATTATTTGTATGCTGCAGCTGTAGAAGATCGAAAAGTAAATTGTGCTCTCTTTTAGGTTTCAGTTGTTGTTTCCTGAAGGCTGATATGATGCTATTATACATAGAAATGAATTCGCATGTACTGGGTTTTTGATTATAAAGGTCTCTAATATTTTGAACTGATCTATTTTAGCATGTGACCAGGGTTTGTACTTGATACCTTTTTTGATTAATATACCTGTTCCACCTCCCTTGGTATAAGTGGCTATATCTTTCCTAACTAGATTGTAACTATTAAAAACTATTTTGTGTTTGTCGTATAGTTTAGTTTCGATTAGCATTGCAATATCTGGGTTGTGTTTGTCCAAGAATGTGTGTAGATCATGTTTTCTGTTTAACTTAATTATTGAGTTTAGTTTATCGCAATTATTTTTAAATCCTTTCTGTTTACATTATTAATATTTGAGTTAGCCATTTATGGCTCTATAATTGAGAAGAGTGCCTCGATTCTGGATGTTTGTAATTCGAGATGCTTCTGCAGGTCATTTATTTGGTTTGATAGGATTAGGATTGCGTTTAATTTCTTCTAAGAACGACTTTGAGTTGTTTTGTGTATGAGTTGCTGACATAAGCCTATCCTCTACTGTGGAAGTAACATTCTGACTAGCAGTTTTTGCATAACTCATATTAGGACTTGTGTATGCCGTTACGGATTTATTATTTTGTGCTAATATTTGCTTTTGTTGAAACTCCTTATATTTTGCGCAACCCTTGTAAGAGGCTGTCTGCCCGTACTTGTTGAAGAGTACCCAGAACAACTTTTTCGTTTAGAGTTTAGTTTGGAATTTTGCGGCAGCCTGCGCTTTTATGAGGTTCACTGCAGTTTACACATCTGGGTGGTATTTGGCATAGGCATATTTATGGCTTTATAAGGTTTTCCAATCTTACACACCGATGAAGGATTGTTTTTATCGCTTAAAGTTCAGAAACTTTGCTGTGATCTTAAACTTATACCAAAAAAATTGGTAATTCGGCAATCGTTCTTAAGTTTACGCAGATCACTTAATATCTTATCTGTGTCCGTGTTTGTAGCTAAACCTTTGATCAGTAATGGTTTTGTTTTTAGGCACTTTGGGGTATATGTATCGGGTGCTTTCGATTTTTCGAGGTATACGTACCTTAATGAAGTCCTCAAGGCAACTTAAGAATATTGATTTCTTATTATTAAATTCCTTGACTTTGAAATCTGTAATTTTTAGTCCACTTTTTATAAAAGTGATCAGCTGTTGTGCATCGATGTCCATAACATTAATTGGAGTTAACTTTCTATCATTTTTAGTTTTGTTTTTATTAACTTTCTGACTGTTGTTGATTTGATGATTGCTCGATACAGAGCTTTCAGCAGAGTCTTCATCAGAAGCTTTGACGTTATCTATGGTGATATTGTTGTTTTGCACGTGCTTTTCGAACTCATCAAAAAGCGTCTCGTCACATGTGGTGTCAGCCAGAAGTGCATAATAATTGTTTTTAAGGTGTTTTACTGTTGTGATATCCATGTTGTTGTTTTTTCTTTTTCTATTGATTTCATAACTGTTGTTATTGAGCATGGAGAGACCATGTGATCTTCCCAGTCGCACCTTCTATACGTACTAAGCATCTTCCCACATTCTCCTTGGTACTTTCTAAAATGCCTATTCCTGGGTCTTTTACTACTGCACCAGTCCTTAAATTCCTTTCTACTCCACAACCATCACAACCCCTTGTTCTGTCCATTGCAATTTCCGACTCCCCCAATCCTCTAATCGCCCTACGTCTCTCGCTTCATCTCTCACCCTTCCGTAGAAACTTACCACACTTATTTTGGTGCCTATACCTAATAAAACTCATACTAAATCACTCGTGGCTTCTAAGGCCCCTCCTGTTCTTACTCTGGTGACATATCTCCTATATGCCTGCCAAAATTAACGTTGAGACGACTATTCAAAAATTCACTTCCTCTAACAAACAAACCCAAAACACCCATCCTTTAACATTAGCGTTTCTGACTACAATTTTCCTATAATTTGTAATGCAAAATGTTGTCGTTCACGAATTTAAACATCGACATAAAAGCCTCTTCCCTCATCCTCAAACCCTGCACTGTTGATAATCCTCCAAAAGACTGAGTAGGTCCTATTTCCTCGGCTTAGTAGCATACATTTCTATGTATCTTCTCGGCGTTACAGAACTTAATCTTCAATACCTGCTTATTTCTATATAAGTAATTATCTACAGCATGATCCATTTCGTGTCTTCTGTCAAGCTTACAACGTGCATTATAACCTGGTGCCTATTTCTTCATCATAAAATAAGTTTTTATCCTATCTCAACTCCTAACAAATACCTATTCTGTCTCTTGGTTATTACACTGTTCCCATTTCTTATTTAAGCCTTCGTAGTATTAGGATATTTACTTGCATTCTTTTTAATTGAAATGAACTTAACTGTAGTTTTATTTTTGTATTCTTAATTGTAAACGGCTGACGACGTTATCCCTCTAGTCATGTAGAACGTAGTCATTAGCTTTGGTATAGCATGCTGACCAAGGAAACTAGCAATAAGACCAGCTGAGCTCCGCCTGATGTGAGATTGATGTGTGATCACTTCGGACTGGTAATTCAATAAAAAAGAATTGTATGCGGACACTCTAAAGCAACTCAAGTTGCGGCATCTGACTTGAGTTCAGAGGGTCCGCATAGAACTAAAAGAGGTCGGAGAAAACGTGGAAGCAATACAGAAGGCGAAATTCTTCGAAATTCTCGAAGACATTGCAGATGATGCCCGTAGCAAGCATCCAACAATTATTGCCGGCGACTTCAATGTCTGGGTAGTTTTCACAATAAAATAATTTTTTTATTTAAACAATAATTTTTACTTTTTAATTGGGTTTACTAAAGCGTGTTTTTTAGTTTTTTAAAATGTATTTTATTTGTGTTGCAGTTTCTTTTTTCAGATTTAATCATACGATTAATGCACATCTGAATGATCAACCGACGCTAAAATGCGACACTCGTTTCGTTTGCAAAATTAACGGTACATTTCTTTTTACATTTCTGTTTGTTCTTTGTACTTGCCAATGGAACTAGTAAATTTTGCGCACATTCTTATAATGTTTCCTACAATTGCATGCACTTTTACACCACATATTTTTTAATTTGAAGAATTAGTTTTTCAGATTTAGTTATCTTGAAAAAGACGGTCGTCCAACTTAAACTTGGTCGCACTGGCTAACGCTAATATTCAGCTGTGTTCTTTTTTGCTGAGTTGCTATGTGGTATAATTATTTTTGCTCAGCAAACAGCTTTCAATCAATCGGGAGTTTGAATAAAATTAATTATTTTTATTTAGTTATATTTGACAAAGTTGTCAAACTACTTTATTGTCATTGGTCCTTGATACGTATGCAAAATGCCAGTTTAATCCGACGTTTCGAAGTGGGTGAAAAATGTCGCTCAAAGATTTGGTTACAAATTACAAGTTACAAATATACAGGTGAAACTTAGAAAAGCGTAATAAAAAATCTTCCAGGACCCAACGAAGAGAAGTGCCAGAACCATTGCAGCATGTCAGTGAAGTTAGTGCGGTGTGTGGATGAGCCTGAGGCAAGTCCTGCACTTCAGCTTTCAATGATTTGTGCCACCCGTCTTTTCTGTGTTTGGTTCTTCTTCCCACTCGCACATATATTTTTTGGCATGCACTACGAAAAGGAGGCCAATAGATTCCATCCACACACAACGATTATGCTTTGCGTTTTGCGTTATTGTGTCTGTTTGGGAATCATGTTTGTTTGCCAAGTTGAAGTTGTTTATACAAGTGTGAAATTTAAGTGCAGATTTTCGTAATATAAAACCAGATTATTTAGCACTATAACCCCGAGATAAGCGCATCGAAGAAGCCCATGGATTACGTGGTCCATTGCATGTTAATTCGCAGCATTTTGTTTTCCAGTACATTAATGTAAATTGCGTGTGTGCATTGCCGGTCATAATGCATACTTCTACGGTTCCCATTTTGCCTAATTTTTCAGTTGGTGTTGTAGTTGGGGGGATGTGTATTATAGTTTATGACGTTCAGAGTTAAGAAACCTAATTGTAAATCACCTGAAACAATTTTTTTTAAAATTGGTTGTCGTATGACACTAGATGTGCGAAGAGCAATAGAAAATTTGAGTGAGTACGTTTTTTATGCTAGCGGATTTGGGTGCGACAAAAGTCTGTAGTGATAGCGGTAGCTGTGAGAATTAATCACCTCCATAACAGTTGGCACGGCAAGATCCCTATGCAGCGTGGTGTTGCGGACATACCAAGGGGCGCCAGTAAATCTTCTGAGAGCCTTGATCTGACACGCCTGCACTCTTCTGATGTTGTAGACAGCAGTAGTGCCCCAAATTTGTATGGCGTAGCGCCAAGCAGGTGTCAATACTTGCAGATAGATGAGCCTTTTATTAGTTAAAGATAACTTATTCAATGGGCGGAGGAGCCACTCCTGTTTCTTGAGCTTTGGTTGCAGCGCGCTGTAATTACCTTAATGTGTGCACGCCAGGTAAGACGCTTATCCAGGATCAAACCGAGATACCGGATTTGCTCCATTTGCGAAATGATGCTTGTGTTGTAAGTCACAACCGGACAAACGCCTTGTCTTAATGTGAAGATGCAGTGAGCTGATTTCTCAGAGTTTATGGCTATATTCCAACGCCTGGCCCATGAGTGAAATCTATCCAGGTAGCTGGACAATTTCTCCGCAGCTTTGTTCAGAGAGGCAGAGTTGAATATAACTGCCGTATCATCGGCTTAAGTAGAAATAATCGAATACACATCTCTAGTTGTAGGCATATCAGATGTATATAAGGTGTAGAGGACCGGAGCTAAGACACTCCCCTGCGGGACACCGGCTCTCATGTGCCTGAAGGTGGAAATTTTGTCTCTTACCTCCACAGAGAAGGTTCGTCGTTGAAGAAAGCTTCGCATTAGTAAAAACTGTTTGCCAGGCAGGAGTAATTTTAATTTATGCAGAAGTCCATCGATCCATACCCTATCGAATGCTTGTTTGACATCTAGGAAGACTACAGAGGAATACTGTTTCATCTCAAACGCAGTAAGTATGTGATTAACGATTCGATGCAGTTGTTCGGGAGTGCCATGATGTGATCTAAATCCAAATTGGTGATCAGGAATGGCTTCTTGAACACCCCGTACTGCCAACAATCTACTCAAAAATAATCTTTCAAAGTTGGAAGCAGGCTTATGGGTCTATATGATGTGACACGGTTCTCCGGAGTACCAGGATTAGGTATCATGGATATCGTTGCACACTTCCACTGTGTTGGAAAATGGCAGATCCGCAGCATGCTGTTGAACAGCAACGTCAGGAACAAAACTCCCTTCCAAGGGAGTGCTTTCACCACCTTGTTGTCAATATGGTCATGTCCGGGGCTCTTCTTAGATTTCAGTCTCTGAATTTGAGTCACAACGTCTTCAGGGGTGACATGCTTAGTTGCACTGTGGTCTAAGATACATCTCTATAGGACTTCAACTGTTTCCTCAACGTCTCCAGGGTCAACCAGGCTAAAAGGCATGAACCGGCTCTCCAACTCATTAGCGAATGCTTCTGCTTTCTAGGTCTCCGTACGCAGCCACTAATTTAGAGGCCCACGGATTGGAGCATGTCTGTGAGGCTGTTGTTTGATGCACTTGGAGGCACGCCATAGATTGAAGCCAAACTTTTTCGTTGGATCCGCATTAGCCACAGATTGTTGAAATGTTCCGATCGCACAGCTTGCATTACATGCCTCAGTTCTCGGGCAGCTCTCCTCCATGCAGCCTTGTCAAATTCATTCCGTGATCTCATATAGCGACGTCGTACACTGCGTTTATATCTCACCAACTCCAGAACCTCAGGTTTTAAGATAGCCTGAGGTGGGTTGGGTGAACAAAGAAATCGGTATAAAGAGGATAATTCGGCGGACTAACGAATGTTTTTGGTGGACAGGTCAACCGGATCCTTCCTTGGATTATATCCTTGTCCGAATTGATTTTCCTATTGAGGTTTATCCGTTCGTTTAGACACTGATGAAAGACCGTTATGTTAGCGTGGGGAGGGAGAAGTCTGGACCGGCATACGATGCTATCTGGAATCAATCAATAGTGGGATGTGGTCTGAGCTAAGGTCAGATGACTCCACAATGTCCAGAGCTGTTGGATGAATGCCATTGTATTTAGCAAAGTCTACTGCATCGGGCGACCTTGAAGAATCGTATGGATAAAGGGTGTGTGCTTCGGTGGCGAGAACCTCTCTAGAAGAGTTTATTATACTCTTGTGAAGTTGATTGCCTCTTGGGGTGGCAAGTCTGGACCCCCAAAGTCGATGTTTGGCGTTCCAATCCCCTCCGACTAAAAATTTAGGTCCGAGTTGATTGAAGAAGGTGTCGAACTGCTGCTCTGATATTTGGGGTCCTGGAGGACAATAAATGGCTGCGATAACCAGAATGCCTTGAGTTGTGTGCATACTGACAGAGACACTTTGAATTGAGTCAGACAGAATGGTTTCCAGCGGATGTTGGCGTAAGGATGACCGGTTGAGTAAAGCGGCGCCCCCTCGCATACTGTTATCATCCGGATGATTAGCAGAATATATTTCATATCCCTGAATTTTGAAGTATGTTCTAATGCAGAAATGCGTTTCGGAAATGAGCATGACATCAATCAAGTTGACCGCCATGAACACTTCTAACTCATTTCTGTGATTAAGGACGCCGTCAGCGTTCCATAATGCGAGGTTCATGTGTGGTCTGCTCATTTTTTAGACAATATGGCGGCGAGCATCTCCATCATCATGGTTTGCATCTCAATCAGGCGATCAAATTTCTCGTTAAGACTGTCCAGGCGGGAGACCACAACCGATAATTGGTCGAGCTGTTCAGGAGATGAGAATGATTGGGTATTATCTATGCTGAGCGAGGGATAATTATGATAATTCGATCCATTATTGCCAACAGGGTGAGGGAATGAGATTTGACGTTGACTTTATAACGGATGAGACTTTTGACGACTCAGAGTGAGGTTGAATAGGTAATTGGACTGATTTTGGTTGTTGCTGACGTAGCTTCTGCTGCTCACGTAGAAGTTTCTGTTGTGCCGGTTGGTGATACACCGATTTCTTAAATACATCAACGTACGACACCCCGTCAACAATCTTGTTAGGTACAGAATTGTGGCCAGATATCTCATGGTGTTGAGAGGCAATTGGTGCAGGGCGTCTTGGCGTGACTCTCCTGGCAATCGCTTCCTTCTATTTAATGCACCCTTTATAATTCGCAGTGTGCTCCTCGCCGCACAGTGCGTATTTAGGTGGCTTATCAGGTGTTTTGGTGCAAGAAGTTGTGGCGTGAGCTTCGCCACATTTGACGTACTTAAATTGTTTACGACAGTACCTCTTAGTATGCGAGAACTCCTGGCAGCGATGGCATTGAGGTACATCTTTGATCGGATGAGGCGACTCGATTTTAACTATTTGACGGCAAAGCCTCGTTATGTCATAAGCCCCTTTGTTGCTGGCGTTGGGCTCAAGGTCCACAAAAAACAGGTTGAGCGGATGACCATCAGCTCTGCTTTTTGGGTTGTGCACGTTGCGTACAGAATGACCTTTGTCAGCAAGTTCTCGTTTAATGTTCTCGAAGAGGGTTGAGTGGTGAAGGCAGCGAATAATAATTCTGTATGCTCTTTCATCTTTTAACTGATACGAATGGAACGCAATGTTTTGCAGCTCAAGATGGCGTATAATACTACGATAGGCATCACTGGTGGAGGTAGGAGATGCCTTCAGCATGTATGATTCGGGTTCGGTCGCAGTGTCAAGGTCGTTAATGTTTGTGATGCCGACAATGAAAATGGGTGGTGGCTCCGGAGATTTGTTATGAATCCTTGAATCAGATCGATTATTTATAATAGGATTATGAGTAGTGGCCTCAGGCCGACTGGTCGAAGCAGCGGTTTCATTGGCGTTAACAGTTTCCAGAGAAGGAGTTTCGCTCTCATTGGTACACACTTCTTCAAAAGAAAGCTCCATGTCAGAAGCGTCAGAATCGCTACTAAGTGGTGCGAATCGATTTGCATCCAAAACTTGTTTTCTGCTAACTTTTTTAATACTTGTCTGTTTTAACGAACTTGGTTTACGCTTCTTTTTTATACGGTTACTTGATGATTGCAATGAGAACCACTCCAGCAATGGGGCAGCAGCTTTGTTCGAAAAAGCAGGCATGATGTCAGTGGGAGGAAGGCTATGTTTTTTGATGGCTATGGCACTGTGGTCCGCCTGGTCACTCATGTAGGAGCGACCAGCAGTGCAGATCGGAGGAAACAACAAATAAGCGCTTTCCAAAGATTCCGCGGAATTAAAATATTTTTTATAATTTATTAAACAATGTTGTGAAAATTTATGTATTTATATATATATATATATATTTTTTTTTTCCTTTTTCCTTTATAACTTTACTTCACTTGTTTGACGCTAGAAGCAAAGTGAGTGAGTACGTTAGAAAGAAATAATAATATTGCCGACAACAATGATATTTTTTTTTTGATAGATTACAAATAATTAAAATATAAAATTATAATATAATTAAATAAAAAAATTATATATAATTAAAATATAAATTTTAAGTGTGTCGGTTACGGGTGTAGTGACCCTGCAGTATGCTTGGTGGCAGTTACCACAATTTCGATAGTAATTAACTAGTCTATAAAATTCATATTAATTAAATAGTTAGAAGCTTTTGTCATTTTTGTTATTCTGGCGCACATGGAAAGCTTCACTATTACAAAAAAGCTGTCTTTCGTAATAGTGCAAAAAATACCACACCAAACGCGGCAGAGTATGGTATTTTTTATGCCTGAAGAAACCTCACTTCGCCTTGTTTCACTGTGCAAATCAGTTCTAAAATTGTTTGGATTGCGCGGGAGACCGACGGTTGGCTCATAGCACCTACATGGTTGCTTCCTACGCTTTTTTGGTATGAAACATGTACGTAGAAATATAGAGCCGCGAAGAAACGAAACTCAAAAGGAATTTTTAAGTTTCCATTATCTCGCGTCTTCAATTGCTCTATGAATATGTGGCACAATATTTTAGGAGTCGATAGTTTCTCTCAGAAACATTGGCCGATATTGAAAATTGATTATCACGCAATAATTTTATGACACTTCTGTTATAAAAATGTTCTTCATCTTCCAAAAATTTTGCTAAAAGGCAGCAAATCAAGTTGCTATTCATTTCGTCAGTGTGTTAATATTGTGCGAAATATTTTGGCATGACGTGATGAGGAGGTGTTAAAAAATGGGCATTACATAGAGCAAAGAGCTTTTCTAAATGAGCAAAATCACCCAAAAAATCCCATAAAAATGTCGCTTACTGCCAATCAAAATCAATCAAAATCTTTTTAAATATAATTATTCATTTGATAGAGCGCACAGAATAGGGCGGTAAACAAAATGCTTCGGTAGCCGAGTGGAAGTGTACTAGGTTGAAATCCCCAGAGGCCGAGGTACAAATCTGTTCAAAATTCTACTGGTCGATTTACACAAAGCTTGGATAGTCAAACTGAATAATAGAATTAAGTAAATAATTAAAGTAAATAAAAAACTGAAATAAATAAAAATAAATAATTGTAAAAAAAGGCAGGTATTAATTAGCCGTCAGTTTATGGTCATGGGCCAATACCTCAAATTTCCGGGTAGGTGGCGTTGTTGTTCCCTAGCGAGCGATCAAGAAAATAAAAAATTTTACAATGGCACCATGATCCCAGGGCAGAAAAGACTGCAAGAGAAAATTTATTTATTATTATTTATTTCACTCACCCAGAAAGCACTAGCGGAGTAACTGGTCTCATTTTGACCATATTTACTGGCGAAATAACTGGAGAACGGTAATGTTGGCGGTGGCAATTGACCCCTGCCAATGACATCACGATGTTAAGTTCACTAGTTAAATACATATAAAACGGAGAGAGTTGGAAGTTGTGGTACTCCCAATGCGACTGGTGAAGAACCAGTCTTGGACCAGTGAATTATACTCAGGGAGTATAGTAATTATAGTCAGGGAGGAAGTATCCACTATTGACATTACTTTTATATTGATATTTGTATGATTATGAAGGGCAAAATGCCTTGGCTCAATTTTAACTTTCTTGAACATTCACAAAATATGCAAATCATCACTCTTCATAGCTGGTACCAAATAAACCTTTGCACATGCTTAACTAAGCAGGAGTAGCGGCAGCAAAATTGTAAGACGAAAATTTTTTCATGTTGATGATTTTCGTGTTGTCACGTTTCTTCATCCCAATTTTTCTTGTTATACTTCTTTTTGCCACTTTTTGCATTCGTCGCACTTTCGTGAAAAATGCAGAAGTATTACAAAATGGCTCATTGGCGCCAAAACTTTAAAAGCGTCATGGCGACGGGTGTAGGAATGATACGCGTCGGAAAAAAAACAGACTGTGTTATGGGACGAGGAGCGCGACTAAGGCGGTCAGTGCTACAAAATCACACAACACTGACAGTGGCGTCAACGTAGATGTCGACGTTGCACGGCAGCATTTTTGACGCCATGCCAAATTAGCTAAAAGTCTGTTGTCATTTAGTTAATTGCCACAATGAAAAGAAAAAAAATTTAAATTTGGGCCAAACTCGTAGTAGAAGTAAGGGTGCTAGCGTGGGTCATGGACTGTGCTTCAGTATGAAATAATAAATAAATATACATTTTTTGCGACTATAACTTTCCAAAAGCAATAAATGTTTACGCGTAATTGGGATTTTTCTGTTATTTTTGTAATGTTTTGGCTCTCGTGTTCTATATTTTGTATTTTTAGTGATATGTTTTAATTTTAATTAATTAATTAAGTCTGCAGATTTTGTATCGCATGCGTTCATGCTATTGTGGTTGAATTTCAACCTTTATGTGAATACTAGTTTCCATTAACCAAAAAAATGCAGGGACTGCAAAGGATTTTTTTGCAACTAAAAAAATCACAGTGATAGAAATTGGTTCGTGGAAGAGGTTTATACCAATGTAATCGTCATCACATGAAGTATCCAAAGCTGCCTTATTTTTTTTAGACATATACGTACAATCGAATTAGTTATTACTATAGTTTTTATCAATTTCTCCTTTTACAACTGTATCACAGACTTCGTCCTTTTAGTTCGCTGCCCCCCAATTCTTTAATTGCATTTTTCTACGTACAAGTATTTCGCATATATCTGTAATTCATCCGAAATGTTTGTTTTACTGTCTTCTCTTATCCCCCAATCTTAATTTTTCTTACCTTGTTTTCTCTATCGTATTCCTTTCTTGCGCTCAAACTTCTTTGAATCACTTACTATGCTTTGGATACCTTCAATTTAAAGTTGTTGCCATTTGATTCTTTCCCTATTGCTGCATCGTACCAACACTACATTGTCTGGCATTTGAAGAATTCAATCGTTCAGAAGTATTTCTACGCAGGTACTACCGTGCAGCAACAACAAAAATCTGCGCATTTCGCCTCATTTTGCCCTTGTAAATCAGAGCAGCAAAAACAGGAGGAGAGAAGAGAATTCCAACAAAAACAAAAACGACAACATCCATACAGACGCGCCTGGAATGCAGTTGGCATGTTTAAGAGAAAATTAAATGCGTTTTCTGCTCAAAGTATACGTGGCGTATACCCAATGTGGAAATGCTTGCGTAACAATTCTATATACGTCAACTAATAAGAAGTACAAGAGCCAAGTAGAAGACGGCAGGCTAAATGTGTGTATGTGTAATGGTGATGTTGTGTGTTATGTTATAATCAGTGACCTAGCTACCTGAGGGATATGCGGGGCGGTTCCCCAGGGCCACTAAGCTAAAGGGGAATTAGGCCATACTTATTCAATTCAATTTATTATATTCTACCTAAATTGACCCCGACGTAGACTGTTCAACAATCATGTAAGGAAATTATAACTAAATATGCATTGCTAGAATGCGACAGGGGTAAAAGCAATTTTATTGTTATATACAATAACGGTAACTTCTGCAATAGCCAAAAGAAAATTAAAAGTAATGAGAGCTTATTTAAGAAATAGTATAACTCATTTTTGACTCAAACATTCATGACTTTGGCAGTCATAGCAATCGAAAACTAGGTTTAACGCTAGTTGTTGAAGATTTTGCAAAAACTAAAGCCAGAAAAAGATTAAAAAGAAAATTGTTCAAATAAAATCGTTGACTTCGTATTATTATCTCCTAATTATAACTGTTATCTACTTCTTCGTTATTTATATTTTACTATCTAACATTGAAAATTATTCCACAGGATACTTTTATCGGGGTAAAAGTAATAAACAAACAAACTTTCACATTTCTAATAATATATTGCGAAGTACGATTAAATACTATCTGTTGCGTTATGCATACTACTTAGTAATAACAAATGAGCTGAAAATGAAAGCATTTGGTTTAGTTTAAATAGGACCACAATTTCATTTTTGTCCCGGGGCCCTTGCTTACATAAGTACGCCACTGGTTATAATTGTGCTAGCCTAACGAGACGTAGGCGTGATGCTGAACTAAATGCAATGCTTTAAGGCTAATAAAGCTTCTGCGTTTAAAAATTGTAAGGAGCAATGAAAAAAACAACAAGACATTTTAATGAAAATAACATAACGCATATGCAGCCTGCTGACGCTTTTTCTAATTTTTGTTGTATTTCATGTTTACAAACAAAACATATTATTTTTTACTTTTGTTTGTCTTAAGCACTTTTCTATTTATATGTGAGTGTATGAAAGTGCTTTTTTCTATAGGTGTTCTTGTTATTTTCAAATTTTCAACACATATTGTAGGGGAAGCGCATGAACCACTTACAACAGTCATTTGCATCATATTTCTGATGCCATTTGTTGACATTTTACATCCTTTTTAAGCGTGCCCATACTACACCACAGATACGTAATGCGCAGTCATTATTTTACGAGCGAGCTAGAAACGAGCAAAGCACACAACCGAAACAACAACAACTTCAACTAACAAGCACAACTTAAGTTGGAAGATAACGAGAAAAAGGCCAACAAAGAGTAAGAAAAATGGGAGAAAAAATGTTCTCAAAAAGAAGTTCAAAAAGCAAACAAAGGCGGAATTGCAAAGAAAAATAAAATTAATCGAAATAAATAACAGGGCAAATAAAGTGTTGCCTTGACTGTCATTTTTTTGTTTTATGTTTTGTTGTCCTATTCTTCACCTCACCCTTGCTCTCTTTGTTGCTCGACAACCTTTTGAGAAATTCTTTGTTGTTGTCTTCCTCAATTTTTACAAAAACTTTCGCTTAAAATGATCTAAAATAGAAAAGTTTTCTGAAATTAATCTCGAGTCGTTATCAATTACAATTGTCAATATACCCACAATTTTTTGGGTGTACTCTCCTTTATTGGCCAATTAAGTAAAGAACTTAATTGAAATTATGTATTAATAATGACAAGCCAACTGACGAAGTTATAAAAATTGAGTATAAAGCAAGCAGAGTAAAATCGAAAAGTGAGAAAGTGTGGTTGCTTTTCACTCAAAGGTAATACGAAAAAAGTTTCGTTTTGTGAATAATTTCGGATTTTAATAGTTCGCCTTCACAACTGTGAAGCATGCGAATAGTAAATTACAGCAGCTGTCCATCTGGCTCTAATCACAAAAAAATCTCAATAGTTCATGAATAAACGAATAGGTTCATTGAGTAGC
Organism: Cacoxenus indagator; assembly: GCA_035041755.1. Lineage (NCBI taxonomy): Eukaryota > Metazoa > Arthropoda > Insecta > Diptera > Drosophilidae > Cacoxenus > Cacoxenus indagator. Next base: position 44,933 of record JAWNKX010000036.1, on the reverse strand, counting down.
GAGCCACTTGCTCTGAAAAGATGCAACAAAACTTTAGTACAAATGAAACTAATACACATTGTTTTTTGTTCGTGTTCATTAACAATTACCTCACACTGAATAGTGTGAATCAGTGAATCAGCTTGACATTCATAGACAAGTTGAATCAATAAATGAGTGCACGAGCTATTCATGATCAAAATTTCACAAGCAAGCTGAGTGTGAAGAAAATGCCTTTTTTATCGGATCCAGCGCAACTTAATACGTGAATGTTTCACGAAATGTTCAGTATATTCATAAGCAGAACTCATGTTAGTTAAACTCATGATTGATGATAGTCATGATGATGATAATTTACCTTCCTTTGTTACTGAAATATTTGCGGATCCACCTGTTCGAGAAGCGATCGGCCAGATGCGAATCAATTCGATAATTGTTTGGTAGTTGGGCAAGTCAAGACTGATCTATACAACCAGTATCATGCAGTCCAGAAGAACGAGCATAAATTGGTTTGGTGTCAGTGGCTCAGCATCGGCTGGGGGGTTAAAAAATGTATAGTTTGGTATAGCTGCTCTACCGCTGATGTCTATATTCATAGCATCTCATCTTTCAAAATTCGGCTGGCACCTTGAAAGTTCGTTCGATTGTCTGAAAATATTGTTAATTTTATGCCGCGTCAAGCTACAAATGACTTAATCACTCATAGGAACGAATCCGTGGAGAGTGCAGTGTGCCATTTCCAGGTGGACAGCCCGTGCTGTGAGGCATGTGAATAATACGCCCCACCTCCTCTCGTTGCGCTGACATACAGCTATTTGGATAGGGCCAAAGTAATCAACACGAATAGAAGTGAACGCTCGGTTGTTTGGGCAGGTCTTCGCAACTTCCCTCACCAGAACTTGTTACGCAGATGATGATATCGTCTGCGATATGGTTCATTTCTAGAATTCTAAAACACACCTTTGGGTATATCACATACTCTACAATTTACTTCAGCGCTGGGGATCAGGCATTATACGTTGTAGAGTTGAAACGTATACAACCTTTTCGTCATGGTTTTTTGTTGGCCATTTCGTCTCGCCCAGATATAAAAACTCGGGCCCGACAAAGCAACGGCATCTTTGTCCATCTGATGGCATCATCCGCAACAATGAATGCCGTTGACGTTCAAGTATTTCTCCAATACGCAAAAAACGAATTCTTGAAGTTTTCGGGCATCGCTCTGAATCCAAAGAACATCAATCCAGTCCGCCAGATATTCTGTAAAATTATCTTTTCCTTTTATTGCTCTGGATGCAGATGCCTTTACGACCAATTCAGGCTTTACAAAGTAAGACAGCAAATATTTTCCGGGCAACCACCACATGCCTAAAACCTTGGGACTCGCCGGATGCAGCGATGTGCTTCGCCGGCGAAGTGCCTACATCTTCCAACGCCGACATCACACGAACTGAATTTGATGTCAATTAACGCATATCAAATCCGCTTTCAGCATGAATCCTTTTGACGCTGGTCGCAATTGGAATCATTTCATCATCAGAGTTGACTGACTGTAATTATTAGTCTACGAAGGTGTAACAGAAGATTATTTTAACGGCCTCCACTTATTGCATTCTGAATCGCTTCGCGTGTGCAATTATGTAGTTTTCCTGCGCCGGTGAACAGGATGCCCTAAAAGTCATGACTTATATCACATATGTTTCTGGTGTCCGGGTTGCATCTCCGTCCCGCCATAAGACTTTTTGAGCAATTCGATCTTCAGAGCGCACTCGGACTTGATAAGACATTTTTCATATATGATTGTGAGCACGGCCTGATGGACTACCAGGAGATTAACACGTTGAGCACTAACTAACGGTGGCAGATTGTTAAGCATAAACGTGTTTGTTTCTGCTGTTTCAATAAACATGTTCTACGTAGGTTCAAGGTCAGAAAGCGTTGTGGTGTGGACGAATGCATGGTAACGCACAATGTTTTACTGCATACAATATTTATGGACAGAATTTCCAGCCAGACAGTTCCAAGGTGCGATTGCGGTCGGACTTAGGGGTATCCTGAATCTGAGTTCATGTTATTTAGTTCTCAGCGTCGTCATGTCGATATTAAACCGGCTCGGACTTAGCGGATTTTTCAACATTCGTCCCAAAATCATACTGCAGAACATTTGGCGATCAGGACTGGGTTGGTACGATCCCATCAAAGAAGAGGACGAGGTTGATTGGTGTTTTTGGATACCTGTGGATGCCAAGATATATGCCGCTCGGTGCTGCACACATGATTGCACATGTTTCCCGACGCCACCATTAATAAACGGGGCTGGACGGCGAGGTACATGGTGTCTTCTAAAACAAGAGTCGCCCCCCTGAAACCGATATGTGTATGATAAGATTACTCCTACCCCGTTATTGACAGTTTGCATTATTTTGTCATAAACTCCTTTTTGCTCGAGCGTTAGCTTTGGAATATTTGATTGCACATACGACTAAAAATCAATCGTGTTGTAATTTTGATACTGTGCGATTTCATCGATAGGTATCACCGGATTTTCATTAGATTTTTCTCTTTCCACGACAAAAATTGCCAAGTCGCTGCCTTTATTCACCTACTTACAAATGTATTTGATCGATTTAACGGAGTTACAGTATTCTACGTTTATGTATGCTGGGTATATTTTTAATGAAAGGCGAATATGGAACAACCCATTGGTAGTCTACTTCGACGTCATCAATTCGCATTTTTATTTTTTGCTTGTTTAGCTCCTTCTTCGGTTGATCTTCTTCTACATAAAGGAAATCAAATCCATCAATCCTTCGTTTCCTGTAACTGTGTTGGATATTAATGCTCGAGTATATCGTTCTGAGCATTTTCCGCGTATTATTCATGGTGAATTTGGATTTATGTATTTTATATATATTTCTATATATGTAAGAGTGATGGGGGTCTGGCTATCAACGAGCGGTATCGGTATGGTTTGGCCGTGTATCGATATCGATCAGCAGCAGAATTGCTACAAGGCCGTCACCAGCGAAGAGCGATCGAGAGAAAAAGAGAAGCAAAAAGTCGTTGAAGAAGTAAAGTCCTAGACCGTCGGAACGCATCTATTTTAATTTTAATTCACTCTTTTGTAATATTTACTTCTATATTCATTCTTACATGGGGGCTTAACCGCTAAACTTAACTAAAATAAAAGTTGTATAATAATAAAGTCGGTAACACAGTTGTTCAAAAGTTGTAAAGTGACATTCGTCGCAATAAAGTCGTGAAGTTGAACAAAAACAAAGAAAATTAAGTTGAAAAATAAAAAAAGTATGATTCTACGTTCATGCAAAAAGAACAAACATAACCTGGCAAAAAGCGAAGTGCAAAGGAAACCGTTGGTACAAAAAAGTGATCAAGCAGTAAACGTAGAAGAGAGCGAATTCGTAGAAATGAACACTGAAAGGAACAGTGTAAAAGAATTAAAGAGTGACAAATTGGTAGAAGGTGAAAAAAGTCGTGTGGTCGAACAAAATTCAGCAGAAAAAGTAGACACATCAAGTCGTACAGTCGATAACATATCATAGCAAATGCAAAATAATCTAAGCGAATTAATAAAGTTGTTTTCGCTAAAGTTGGACAAAGACAATGAAGTTAAAAATCACGTGTCAGCTGAATACTTTTCTAAAGTGGTGCCTGAGTTTGATGGAAATTTTATTCCGGTCAGAAAGTGGCTTGACAGTTACGAGGAAAATGCTGAGGATTAAAGGGATTACGGATTAAACGCACAGCTAAAATATGTAAATGCCCGGAATAAAATGGTTGCTACCGCGAAACTAATTTGGAAACGGTGACAGTTACTAACTTTGAGTCATTGAGTGAAGCACTAATAACGGAATTTGATCGAAAGCTAAACAGTGCGGAATTGCATCAAGAATTAATGGCAAGAAAAAAACGCGACAACGAAAGTTATTATTATTATTCATTATTTTTTACTCTAGCTTAGAATTAAATTAATTAATCCTAAATTAGAATACTTTTATAGCCAGAGCAACGAAGAAGGCCTTCAGGCTGGTCTTTTACATGTACATATATTTAGAGGCTTATATTTAGTTTAGAAATAAGTTTTACAAAATTGTTGATATTTTCAATGTTGGCCTCTGCGATGAGTTGGGTAGGTTGTGGATTAATTGGCAGTTATTCGTGAAATGTTTAATAGTGAGAGTGCTTCTATTGCAGAATGGACAGATCGGTGGTGATGTTTTCCTGAATAAGTGTTCGTGTCTAAACTTCGTGTGTCCTACCCTGAATCTAGTGTAGATAATTGCGTGTTTTCTCTTTACAGTTATTGGTATATTTGTTGGTTTTCGATAAGGATTTATTGTCTTATAATAGTGTGTGTATTCGCTCCAAATATTTTTGAAAACTAGTTTGCTTGTCATATTGACGACGTTGTTAATGTCTTTCTTGCTAAAAGTGTTATTAAGAATTAGTGGAGCTGTTGTGGCGGCTTTTGCTGCTGTATCCGCCAGCTCATTTCCTTTTGTTCCTGCATGTCCCTGTGTTCACATTAGTTTTATTTTTTTATGGTTTGCGGATATCATTCTCTGATTTTGCTTATGGTCGGATCATTGTTATTTACATTTTGTACAGCGAGGAGTGTTGAAATCGAGTCGGTGCATATGACATGTTTGGTTTTTTTGATTGCCCTTGCCATTAGAATTGCTTCAGCTTCGGCTGTAAAAATGGACGTGTAGAAGGGTGTTATAGCCAATCTTAGAATTTCATTCTCTTTAGCGACAACGCTAAGTGGTCTTGAGCCGTCGGTAAAGATAAACTTCCACGTAGGGAAATCGGATCGAATACTATTGAAGGTGGTCGTGTATATCTCCTTGGGAGTTGAGTACTTTTTATAATGTGCGAGTTGGATTTTTCACTAAATTTCTATGGTATTTTTTTTTTAATTTCAAAAACAGCTTAACCTAACATGAGCGCACTACCCTATGGTACCGCCGATGAGCATTGCTTCGTAGGGTGCGCGCCCGGCACCTTAGCCGGGTCTGTGCTGCCTTCGTGTCCTTTCCAGGCATCTCAGTGTTTTCATAATTTCCGCTGTGTAGTCGGAAACAGCATGCCAGTTATCTACACTGTAGAGCATCACTTCGCAGAGGTTGTTGCTCGTCGGTTGCTCACCTATGCGATAGGCCAGTTCTCGTGTGGCACGCGCGAATCTGCCACAAACGAACGCGAAGTGCTCGGGGTCTTCGATGCTCCCGTCCTCGCAGAACGTGCACAGTTGGGACTCTTCGTGGCCGAACCTATGAAGGTAGCTGTGGAAAGAGCCGTGTCCACTCTTCAATTGTGTTAGGTAGAAATTTACCTCGCCGTGTCTTCTGCTCAGCCATGGCTCCAGGTTGGGTATCAGACGGTGTGTCCAACGACTCTTCCTCGATGTCGACCAGCGGGCTTGCCACACGCGTATGCTTCTCATTCGCAGATCCCTCGGCACCCTGTGCATATGCTGTTCGCCTGATCTTCTTGCAGTAAAGGATTCTGCAAGTTCAGCGGCTAGCAGGTCTATCGGAATCAGGCCAGCAATCACTAGCGCGGCGTCATCCGATATCGTCCGGAATCCGCAGCATACCCTTATGGCCACCAGTCTGTAGACCGACTCTATTCCGCTACGGTAGCTCCTTGTCTTTAGCGCACTTACCCAGACGCACTTACCCAGGTGCGCAATATAACATAATGGACCTCGTCACCCCTTGTAGTAGCATTCTTCGTCCCTGTCTTGGTCCCCGTGTGTTAACTAGCATTCTTGAAAGTGCCCTGCATGATTCCGCTGCTTTTTTTTTGGATCATTTGACAATGGCACTTGAAAGAGAGTCGGTCATTCAGGGTGACACCTAGGTACACTATCGCTCGTTTGGAGACAATTGATCTTCCGCCTACTATTACCGTCGCGTGCTCCACGCTCTTTCGGCTTGATATAAGGAGAGCCTCTGTTTTTTCCTCGGCCAGACTGAGACCAACTGACCTCAGCCAGGTTTGGGTACTATTAATTGCCACGTGGCTGCGGATCAACTTACGTAAGTTTATTAGTGTATTAATATGTTCATTCCAAGAATGTCTCTTATGAAAGATAAGCTCTAATATTTTAAGATATTGTGTTTTAGGTATGATAGTCTTGTTTATTTTAATGTCTATGTACGTGTTTTTGTATGTATGCAACATGTAAGTGTGAGGATTTTTCGCTGGATATTTTTTTGCCACTAAAGGTGCATCACTGATTTAATTTTTGGAACAAATTTTTTATTTCAGTATCATAGCCTACTTTTGGATTAAAAATGAGACACAGATCGTCTGCGTACATTGTATGTGTAAAAAATTTGTTTTGATTTATTATGTGGCTTAATTTGTTGTAAGCTATGAGGAAAAGAGTGACAGACAGTGGGGCTCCCTGCGGGATGCCATTATGTAGTTGCTCTTCTTTTGATAGGGTGCTATTAAAGTTTACTCTGCATCTTCTATTACTTTTGGTCCGAGTTTCCATTCGTAGAGCTGTTGAATAATGCAGTGAATTCCTACTCTGTCAAAAGCTTTTTCCATATCAATGGAAAGATCTGATACATGGTTTTTTGATGACAGTTTGTTGCAAATGTAATTATCTATTATTAATAGGAGATCTATGGTGCATCTGTTTGCTTTGTATGCGTACTGGTTTTGGGACAGCAAGTTTTCTTGATTGAGATACCACATAATTATTTTTGAAAGAATTTTTTCTAGGGTTTTTGATATGCAGGAGACTAGGGATATTGGACAGTAGCCAGTTACTGAATTTTTTGGTTTATTGGGCGTTATTATAGGGATTATAGTTGCTATCTTCCATTGTTGGGGAATGATGCTGGTGTCAAATATTTTATTATAAAGGTCAAGTAGTTTATTGATGCCAGCAAGCGGAAGCTTTTTTAACATAACGTAGAGTATGTTATCAAAGCCAGGTGTGGATCCTTTAGGCTACTAAGACAGGATTGAAGCTCAATTGACGTGATGGATGTTTCAATTAGTTTTGCTTTTGGTTCCGGGATATATGTTAAGGGTGTTTGGGCTGTGTAACGGTGTTTGTTTTGCTTGAAGGAATCTAGTAATTTGAGTCTTTTGAGCAATCAGACAAGTTCTTGCTAAATGCATTGGCGATCTCCTTAGAGTCACAAGAGTTACCCGCTGAGGTTTCTATTGAATGTATGTGTGTGTTTTTTCGGACCCCTGTAATGATATGTACTTTATCCCAAAGCGTTTTTGTAGTTGAACTCGGGTTGATGTCATTGGTAAAGTCTGCGAAAGCAGTTTTTGGGATCGCTTTGCTTCATACTTAAATTTGCATTTGCTCTTTTATATTTTAGCATGTTCTCTGTGCTTAAATGTTTCCTGAGATTATTTAGACATTTTACCTTTTCCCTTTTTAAGAGCTCTAGTTCCTTACTCCACCAGTATGTTGTCTTTTTCGTAGCGATTATAGGATTTTTGGTTGGTACGGAATCGTTTGCACATGCCCTAATTATTTTAAGGAATTTGGCAGCTGCTTGATCTATGTTTGTGATATTAATTTTTTGTGACTGTTGGTTGATGTTTTTCTGAATATTTTCCGAGTTGGCTAGGTGCAGTTTGTATTTATGTGTTTTGAAATCTACGTTATTTGGTACTTTAAGAAAGAGATTGATGTATATTTGAAACTGATCGCTTCCATATAAATTATCACAAATATACCAGGAGGCATTAAGGTTAAGTGGTGGTGAGCACATGGAGATATCTACGTTCGTAAAAGTGTTCATAGTTGTGTAGTGTGTATGATCTCTATTGGTAAGTACGATCAGGCTACTGTTCTGTATCAAATTTGCAACTACATTGCCCCTTTGATTGTTTGAAGAAGATCCCCAAAGTGAATGCCAGGCATTGCAGTCTTCTAGCATAAGTACTGGCTTGTTAAAGTTGTTGAAAAGGTCATGTCATTTGTGGCGCTAATTTCTGGCCTGCACATATGGTGGTCCATGAGTTTATTCCTAGGAAAAAAACTAGGCTTTTGCACGTAACCTTATCAGTCACTGCTTCAGCTTCATCTTGTGCTACTTCCAATGCTCCAAAAAACTAACACTACACTTTCAAAGTATTAGAGGGCTAGGTTAAAGTGTAAACTTTCTTCATTTTATCTTAGAAGTTTTTCTTTCAGTTCTGTCATTATTGTTTTCGTTGAGACTTTGCTTCGCCGTGATGTTCTAAACTCTGGAATTTCTACCTCTACATTATTGGCTTAATTGAATTAATGCATAACTTACTTTCAAAACTTCTCAATTTTGGTTTGAATTGTCTATATCATTTTAGGTATTGAATTCTAAATTAAGTCTTAGATTTATTAGAGGTTGATGATGTTTTTATCTGTAGCCAAATATTTAGTACGTTGACATTAGCTTTGGTATCGCATGTTCACCAAAGAACTTACCAATTAACACCAGCTGAGCCCAGTTTATGTGACTGGGTGAATTTTGATGTCACTTGGGCCTGCCCCATGTGAGATCAGTGTGTGGTATTGTGTACCTACTATGTCAATGTAAAAAAAAAAAGATCCTGTTCAACGAACTTATCAATTGGCGAGATGTAAATATTTAATATTATAAAAGGAATTTCAGATTGAATTTCTGCAGCGATTGCAAGAATGTTGAAATTTAAATCTATTGTTTTTTGTTCAATGGAGTTTGATATGAGGAGAGCAACTCCTCTACTGGCTTTTGTGAATAGTGTATTTATATCATTTTTTGGTATAGTGCCAATTGTTTTGGAGTGTGAAGCGGTGTGTTGTTATTGATGAGATGGGTTTCTTGTAATGATATTATCTGTGGCTTATATTAGTTTAATAAAAGAGAGAGACTCTGATATTTATCTTTATATCCGTTTATGTTCCATTGTATTACTTTAAGTGTCATAGTCGTGAAAATTTTATGATATGTTTTGTTTTTATATGTTTTTTATATTTTTGTGCATTGTCTCTCTCGTTGCTCTCCCCTTGCTCTCCTCCCCAACAACGCGATTACGATCTCATAATGCAACGCGATCGCGATTGTTGAAGCAGGAAAACAAATAGAGACTGATAGAGGCTTGTTATGATTACAGCTCAATGTCTTCCCTGATATCATTGTCTGTATCAGAGAGAATTGAGTCATTTTGGTGTGGTGTATTGCTTCTTAGGGTTTCGAAGTCTATGCCTGTGTCCATTTTTGAGTTGTTTGTTGTTGTCATTTGTTCGTGTGTTGAGTGATTTTCTGTTTTAGAGGTGGATTGTGTTCTTTTGGTTTTATTTGTTTTTTGAGTTTGTTGTGAGAATATCGTCATTGTGAAGGTAAATGGTTTTTCTAGATTGTTCTTCGCATTTATTTTGTCTTTGTTTGAGTGATCTGTTGGTTTTGAGTGGTTTTCTTTTGTGGAAGTAGGTGGTTGTGTAGCTGTAGTTTCTGAATATGTTTTATTAGTGCTTGGTAGTAGGGGTGATTGTTGTTTGTAGAATTTTGTTTTACTACTGGCAACATGTCACCACCGCAGTTAACGCACTTTGTGCTTGCGCACGGGGTTGAGTCATGGAGTGGAAGGCAACATGGGCAAGTAGTTTTTCCCTTGCAAAATTTGGATGTATGCCCTATGAGTTGGCAATTTTTGTATCACATAGGGTTGGGAATGTATTCCTTAACAAGGGCAGTGTGCCATGAAATTTGGATTTTTGTTGGGAGACTGAATCGGTTGAAAGTTAGCTGCACTACACCGGTTGGAATAGCTTTGTCATTTATTTGGCGTGAATATTTGTACAGTTTGTTAAGAAATTGTATGCAAAACGAAAAATAACTCTAAAAGTATAATTCAACCGCTTATTAATGATGTTAGGAATTACTTAGAGAAAAAAGTATAAATACAGTTTTTGCTCCAATTCATTTAGAACAAAACTACATTAAAAAAAACATTTATTCTTGAAAATCAATTTTAAAAAATACAAATGAAAAATATAACGTTTTTCAGCTGTCAAGTAATTCTTTGCAAAATAAGAAAGAAGCGATGAAAACAAACAGAAAAGGGGCTTGTAATTTTTAGTACTTGGTGTGTCCACCATCGGCATCAATTACAGGTTGAAGTCTTCGCATTGACGCAATTAGTTTTTTTATATCATATAGCTCAGGAATTTCGTTCCAATCCTCCGAAATAATCGAATAAGCTCGTTTTTGTTAGAGGGCACCCGTTTTGCTACTTTTTTTCAGGTGGCTCTACGAATTTTCAATCGGTTTTATATCTGGAATTTGGGCAGGTGTGTCTATAACTTTTGTGCAGTTATATAGTAGCCAAGTTCTACATATCAATGACTTATGTTTTGGGTCATTATCTTGATATACCTTATACTTGAGTTTCTCTGGATTTTGAGGATCTGTAAATCCGAACTTTTGGGCACTGCTTATTAGTTCCTTCTTCAAAATATCCAAATACAATTCTTTAGTCATAATATCCGTGAAAATCCTCAATTCACCAACACCTTCGCTAGATATACAGCCCCATACCATTACTGATAATTTGCCAAATTTAATAGTATTTAATAGTATGCCAAATTTAATGGTATCAAATTTTTCCTTTGGAGGGCTGTATTAGGTTGACGCCAAACCCTGTTAGGACCTTCGTGACAATACAACATCATTTTAGTTTCGTCACATCTCTCCAATACTCCATAGGCTGAGAAACATTTTCAAAATGTTTTGTGTTGAGAGTAAAGGTTTCTCGCGGGCAACTCTTGATAAGTATTTGCATATTTTTAATACTTGTCGAATAGTCTCATGAGACATTTCAACTCCACAGTCATTTTTAAAGTCTGCTGCTAACATTCTTGTGCTTATTTGCGGACCATTGTAAATCGTGTTAATAATCTTTGACTCATCTCTTCTTGACAACTTTCTTGGTCTGCCTGCAGAGTTAATTAGTTCCAGCCTATTTTCTTTCTCTGCGCGATGTATAAAACTGAAAACTGAATTTTTACATTTTTCTCTGACATCATTAATAAGCAGTATAATTATACTTTTAGAGTTATTTTTGGTCTTGCAAACAATTTCTTGACAAACTGTATATGTCGACTACTCCCTGTGCTTTAAGATTTGATTAAGGTAGGGCTCATACACAGTGGCTTTGCAGTGGTTAAGATTTTCGTGATATTTCGTTTGCAGTTTACATATACACAGGAGCTCTTTTGCACTGAGGAATTTTTCGGCAATTGTTGAATTTTCAACAAAAATTAGTAGTTTTCCATCGCGCAATTCATAAATTTTTAAAACCTTATTACTTATTAGTTTGATAGCACATTCGACCGCAAAACAAGGAAACGAGGAAAGTGGTTTTTGAGGGTCTAGGGCTGACATAATTATATATTTGGGGCTTGGTAGGTTGACAGTAGGGAGTTCTGGGAAAGCTTCCGAAAGATGCAAGGTTTAGTCGACGACTGACAACGAAAGTTTTCATGAATACGTACCCCAAATGAGAAAAATAGCTGGTCTAGGTGATGTGGACGATGCGTCGGTCATTCGTTATATTGTAGTGAACTCTATCTATAAAATTAATATTAATTGAATAGTTAGAGGCTTTTGTCATTTTTGTTATTCTGGCGCGCATAGAAAGCTTCACTATTACAAAAAAGCTGTCTTTCGTAATAGTGCAAAAAATACCACACCAAACGCGGCAGAGTATGGTATTTTTTATGCCTGAAGAAACCTCACTTCGTCTTGTTTCACCGTGCAAATCAGTTCTAAAATTGTTTGGATTGCGCGGGAGACCGACGGTTGGCTCATAGCACCCACATGGTTGCTTCCTACGCACTTTTGGTATGAAACATGTACGTAGAAATATAGAGCCGCGAAGAAACGAAACTCAAAAGGAATTTTTATGTTTCCATTATCTCGCGTCTTCAATTGCTCTATGAATATGTGGCACAATATTTTAGGAGTCGATAGTTTCTCTCAGAAACATTGGCCGATATTGAAAATTGATTATCACGCAATAATTTTATGACACTTCTGTTATAAAAATGTTCTACATCTTCCAAAAATTTTGCTAAAAGACAGCAAATCAAGTTGTTATTCATTTCGTCAGTGTGTTAATATTATGCGAAATATTTTGGCATGACGTGATGAGGAGGTGTTAAAAAATGGGCATTACATAGAGCAAAGAGCTTTTCTAAATGAGCAAAATCACCCAAAAAGTCCCATAAAAATGTCGCTTACTGCCAATCAAAATTTATCAAAATCTTTAATAATATTCATTTGACAGAGTGCACAGAATAGGGCGGTAAAGGTACGTAATGAGTTAAAATACCTTCTCTTGACAGCAACAACCAGAGAGTATTCATTCATATAGACAGAGAGAACTTATTCATATAGAGTAAACATTATTCTTTTAAAAAATGGCTGGAGAGACTCTTCAGAGACGATTAGAATCCGACACTGATTCTGTACATCAACAGAATTGTTGGCTGTTCAACTTATGGTTGCTGTTGGTTTGCTTGGGTTTGCATAACCAAATTGGGCGGGAATATGATATTCAAAGAAAATAAATACACAAGAAAGTCACAATAAAACAAAATCAGAAAAACACACACAGTCGTCTTTCTTTGATTTCTTTTCAAAGGTTTTTATTTGTATGGCCTTCGAGAATATTCAGCAAATTGTGTGGAGTTTTCTTTATATTACGAAATCGTTCTTTAACAAACAAAATCGAGCCATAGCTGCCTTGTATTTTGCCTATATTCATTTTTTTAATGAAATGAAGAGACCAGGCGGCCAGGAAAAAAAAAAGCAAAATCATAAAAAATATTCCGAATGATACACACAGCAAGCAACCAATACAATCTTATACACGCAGTATGCCTACACAACACGCAAGGGAGACAAAGGAAACCAACACAATCTCATACACGCACTGTACCTACACAACAAGGTCACTCACACAATGGCAAGCTCTGATTTTTGACTTCAACTTCTTGAAGACAATTTTCGGTTGTGATAGAAAACGAAATCCATTTCAATAGCAAGTACAGTGAATGCATATTCATTGAACAGATAAAGAAACCCAAGTGAAATTACTAACTACCGTCGAATTTCCATAGGTCGAATATCTCCATGACTCGATTTGAGTGCGTTTATAGCGAAAAATCAATACAATATGTCTTCCATAACTCGAATATCCCCATAACTAAACAGTGAAGTTCGAGTCTCAAACTCGCAAAGCAAATTTCGTCATCCTTACTTTGTGTTGTGTTCTTTCCTCTTCTATCCTTGTGATCGGCAATGAAGAAAAAAACAAATGGTCTAGGCTTTGTTGTTGCGTGAGCGTAGCAAAAAATAGGAATTTTTATTCCTGCACGCGCCCACTTCACAGCACAGGCCACAAGTCAATTTTCGATTGTCGTACCAAATTTATCAGAGGTCAGGAACCGAGCGCGTGTTTCGTTGTGGGGTTTAAATTTGTGTACACGCAAAAAGTATACATATTCACGCAGACATATCTTTTTTCTTTGTCTTCCCTTATGTTCGGAACTCAAGAAAATAAAACAAATGTCACACGCTTTGTTGTTGCGTGGTCAAAGGCAAAATTTATTTCCTTGTCTTTCCTGATATTTGCATTGTGGAGCTGGTTTGATTTCGTTTGCACTTGCAGTTTCTTGCTGTTTTTTCTGTTTGCCTGGTAGTAAAGGTAGAATTAGGTGTATTCATTTCGATTTTTTGACATACCTAGCGCAAAAAATGCATTTTAAATCAATTTTACTTATCAATAATGGGTCTCATTCATTAAAAGCCCCACTAAAATCAATACAAGTAGGTGGTGGGACTTGTAATAAAAAAAAATCATGTTCCTCATTTATTAAAAAATCTCGCCAAACCAATACCAATAATATCAGAAAAGTAACATATTCTTATAGCTTCTACTTATTTGAAAAATAGGTTTTGAGAGAAATGTAACCTCTATATGAATGAATACTCTTTGGCTACATTAGTAAAGGGCGCATTTGATGTAACTATTGAAGTTGACAATTTAAGCAAAGATCACACAATGTAAGTCGTTGCCGATAATAATTTGAAATTGGACGCAGTGATTGGATATGATTTTATAAAAAAATTTACTTTAACACTAAAAGCGAAGGGCTATCTATTCCTTGAATCTGATGTTGTCTCCATGCAGTCTGAAGAAACAAATTTGAAGAACGTTTATAATGTTGTCACTACTGATGTAGAAGTAGACGTCTCTCAAAATATAAAGCAACAGTAGAACAAATAATTCAAGAATACAATCCGGCAAACGTGTAGGTCGAATGTCCTATTATACTAAAAAGTCGATTGTCGTCAATGGAACGTACAGTAGTTAAAAACCAAGTTGACGAATGGTTCCAGAAGGGCATTATTCTAGAGTCAAGCACAGAGGTTTCACCCAAAGTTGTACTGGCAAAGAAGAAAGATGGCACATATAGAGTATGCTTTTACTACCGTAAGATGAATTCAGTGGTGTTCAAAGATCGTTTTCATGTACCTATAATAGAAAATGTCTTGGTGAAAATGCAGCACTTAAAATTCTTTACAGTTATGGATCTTAAAAATGTTTTTTTCCACGTTGCGATCGAAGAAGAAAGTATGAAATATACTGCGTTTGTTACAAATGGGGGATTTTTCGAATTCAACAAAGCTCCTTTCGGGTTTTGTAATTCCCCTTCTGTGTTTGTACGCTGTCCCAACTACATCTTTCAAAAGCTGATGAATGAGGGTGTAATGGAGCTATACGTAGACGATATAGTTGTCTTTGGAAAAACTGCTGAAGTTTGCCTATCAAACGTGAGAAAAGTTTTATAACAAGTTCAGTGCTTCGGCTTGGAAATAAAATGGACAAAATGTCAGTTCCTTAAAAATACATTTTCTGGACAAGTTTGGCCAGGACATGAAAAGATGCTGGCTGAAATTATCCGACGACAAAAAATATAAGAGGTATACAAGCGTTTAGTGGATTAACCGGCTACTTCTGTAAATTCATTAAAGATTATGACCTAATCGTGAGACCGTTGACACAACTGATGAAAAAAGATGAACAATTTATGTTTGGAGAGGCACAGCATCAAGCAGTAAACGAATGAGGTACACGCAAGATTGTTAAAAGCGCAGCAAAATGATGAACACCTGAAAGCAGTAGCAGAAATCCTCAAAGAGCGTGAATACCAAAACTTTAAGATAAAAACCAGCTAATTTACAAGCAGAACGGCCAAGAATTATTGGTAATACCCAAGAGCATGGAAAATGAGACAATAACCAGCGAAGACAAATTCGGTCACATGCATAACATTCAGCAAGACTATTTTATTCCGCATTTGTAAAAGAAGTTGAGTCAATACATTGCCAATTGCGTAGAGTGTATAATACACAATCATAAGTTGGGGAAGAAAGAAGACTATCTACACTGCATTGACAAAGGAGATGTAGTAGTAGTAGTAGACGCGCAAGAAGCAGTTAAACACATGACAAACTTGGTAAACATCTTTGGGTGTCCTCAACTAATAATTAGTGACAAGGGTACTGCGTTCACGTCGAATCTATTCAAGGACATCTGTACATAAAACCGTCGAGAATGTAAAGTCATCAACAGGGGTACCAAGAGGAAACGGACAAATCGAGTTATTTTGTCTGTATTGGCAAAATTATCTGAAATTCAACCATCGAAATGGTATAAGTATACTGGGGAAGTCCAAAAGAAATCAATGGACACATACATACATTCATCAACGAAATTTACGCCGTTTGAAATCATGTTCGGCGTTAAAATAAGAACGGGATATCAATCCGATTTATCAAAAGTGCTTCAAGAAGAGATGATGCTATCAATGAATGAAGAACGTCAACAGAAGAGAGAGGCAGCTAAAAATCAAATTCTGAAAGCACAAGAGTCGTATAAACGAAACTATGATAGCAAGCGATAAGGCTTTCATGGTTATGCAAGCGGAGACTTGGTTGCGATAAAATACACGCAGTTTGTAGCTGACCGTAAGTTGGCTAAAAAGTATATTGCACCATATAAAATCGTCAAAATTAAACGTAACGGCAGATGTGACGTCGAAAAATTTGCCGAATTCAAGGGGCCGCAATTTACATCTACCAGCGTAGACAATATGAAGCTGTGGAGACTCGTCGAAACTAATCATGACGCATCATCTAAGACAGATGATGAGTAGGATGGCCGAATGTAAGGAGTGATGGGGGTCAACGAGCGGTATCGATATGGTTTGGCCGCGTATCGATATCGGTCAGCGGCAGAATTACGACAAGGCCGTCACCAGCGGAGAGCGATCCAGAGAAGAAGAGAAGCAAAAAGTCGTTGAGAAGTAAAGTAGTAGACCGTCGGGACGCATCTATTTTAATTTTATTTCACTCTTTTGTAATACTTCATTATAATAAACACATTCATTCTTACATATATATATATATATATATTTTTGTATTCATATATTTAATCACCACGTCACACAAATCCATGTCGACGTCGGGTTGGGGTATTTTAATGCAATAACCATGTCGATCTCATTTGAAGTGATTTTGTTATGTGCGCGTGGCAATCCTCTCTTTTACCAATTCCCTATGTACATCCAGCAACGCACATACTCAAATACTTCCAGTTTTACCATGCAATCCATCAGCGGTTTCAGCTTCTACCGGTGATTGATCTGGAAGTAACAGCTGTTGTATATCATCCCAAGCTGGATTATATATGAATGTAATGAATAGGTCTGGGTGCCTGTATTGACGAACATACGCAATTGCATTTTGAGCGTATTCATGCATATGATGTGGTATATGAAGATGACATAAAGATGACGTAGGTCTTCCAATGTTAGTTTATCATTTAAAACTAATCTTTCAAAAGAATGTATTCTTCGGAGCGAAGTTTTATCTGATTCAAACGGATGAATAGCAAACGATTTCGATTTTGTACTTTCCATGGAACCGCCTTAGGGAGGGAGTTCTGGGCGGCTATGAGGGCAAGGACCCTCTCGTTGGTGTGATTTCCGCTGTGTGAAAAACAGCCACGGATTACGTGCGTCTGCGTTAATTGGTCCTCATCGACAAGTTCGTTGTTCAGCGAGCACTTCTCTTTGATGCGGCCCAGGTTATTCCTCAACTATGTCGCTATGGACTTCGTGGACCACGTTATCTGCAGCCAGCCGGTCCTGAGAACATATCCCTCGAATTTTGGTTTTAGGTTGTCATCAGGCTTTCCAACGACAACGTATATGATAGCCTTTTGCATCAGTGCCCTATGCTAAGCGGTAAGGGGTTTCTTCGATGGGCTTTGACGTGGTTTGCTACCCGGCTGTAGAAAACTTGTAACGCATGCGCTCTTTGGAAGTTTGATGAGCAAAGGCTTTGTCCAAATAGAGTTGGTGCAGTTGAGAACCTACCTTTGTGGCGCCGAGCAGCTGGATGGATACTCTACTCTATGGGTTGACTCCGAATCAGAGGATATGGATTCTTAACACGGTCGTCAAATCGTTCGTTATTTTATATGAAGTGAAAGATGTCTTAATAAAAGAGTAATGAATCTTAATAAAGAGTAGAAAAATGAGATTGATGCCGTGAAAACAAAAATATATTTTTGGTCATACGCTCGTTTATTTATATTGGTATGTCCATTATACTCAACTGTGGTTTTAGATTATTCTATAAAAGGTTGGCGGATGAATCAACCAGTCTAAATGGCGTCACTGCTATTGTGAATAAGCATGAATCTGCATCAAAAGATTGCTGCTCGGAATATTATTGATTATATTTCGCTTGACCAGCTCTGCCATCGAAGACGTAACTTAGAATTAAGTCTTATATTAGGAAATCCGTGGAGTGATCACCTATTATCACAATAACTTCTTCTTGCAAATAAATTAGTTGAGCTTTAGTATGATTCAAAAGGAGAACGACTTTGGCTTATGTGTAAGAAAGTTTGACATCCTCGGGCAATATTGTTTTTTTATGAAACCATTATTCAATATCAAGGCCATAGCTTCGTTCATAGAGAAGTACTTAGGGTCTTTAATTGGTTCTGACACATTGCTCATTAAATAAGAATATAAAGGAAGCGGCGGCATTGCTAACAAGTGTTAACAACATTTTGTGGCGCTCTACGAAAATGAGTTTCATTTACAGAGCTATTTTTGGAGATGCTTCATATGATCGCATAAAGAGACCACTTTAATTTTGCACAGTTGAAGTGTACCAACACATAATACGAACTACGATTATCAGCTTCCCTCACAATAAGCCCAACAAAATATTTGTTTTCTTAAGTTTTAAACACTTGCAAACCACTCATAAAAAGGCACTTTTATTAAGTACTTTTCTTCTGTCAACAAGAGCTGTGTTTTAAGGCTATTATTTGGATAGGGCTGCATTTAATCAGCATTTCTGGTATGCAACATTATGCTTGAATATACACCTATCCCTCGATTTACACATTAGATTCGTTCTTGGAAAATCCGTGCAAAACGAAACCGTGTAAAACCAGGCACAGAGTTCATTATAAAGTATACGAACATGTTCAATTAACCTGAAAACCGTGTTAATCAATCTAAAGAAGAAAAAGAAAAGTCAAAAAAATTTCATTATAATCGTGTAAAATGAGATAAGGATTGAATAATAAAAGAGGGGATTGGTTCATTCAATTCAATTTATTTTTGAAAATTAACAGCGTAAACATTAATTAGTAATATACCTTTAAAAAAAAAAAATTTAAAAAACGTAAGAAAATTTAAAATTTTTAAATGTATACACAGCCAAACTCGTTTGGGGAAAGCAAATGCTGCCTTATAGTCAATAAAAAG
This sequence comes from Cacoxenus indagator, assembly GCA_035041755.1. Lineage (NCBI taxonomy): Eukaryota > Metazoa > Arthropoda > Insecta > Diptera > Drosophilidae > Cacoxenus > Cacoxenus indagator. The sequence goes on along the minus strand of JAWNKX010000036.1, from coordinate 26,065 downwards.
ATGGCGTGTGTCGACTTGATTTTCGTAGGTTTTTTCAAGAATTTGACGTAGTGTGAATATCTGGTCAGTTGTTGATTTGCCAGGTCTGAAGCCACATTCATAGGTTCAGCTTAACCAATATTAGCTAAATTTTGCATTTGGCTACTAAAAGTTTTGGATGGCAAGAAATAAGTGATTAACATTTGCTTACTTTGGTGCGTATTCTTATAAAGTTCTTCTTATTGTTGCAAACTTATAAAAATAAAACTATCAGAATAAGAAGAAGAATTTTTTTGTGATTTAAAAACCGTGTAAAAGCTAAACCGTGTAAATCAAGTAATGTGAAAATCGAAGGATAGATGTATTTCTAACAGAATGACTGTGGAGATACTTTATTTTGAAAATTTTCGAAAAATTGGTTTTCAGCACAAAAAGCGGTGAAATTTCACACAGTGCAGAGGTATGTCTACAAATATGAAGTAAAATTAATCCGGTATCGGTCAGTTGATAACGTACTGGGGTGAGAGGCTCAGCACCAACTGCGACTCCAGAAATAAATCACTCTTATAAGACAAAGTCATTCAGAAATGTTTTTTCGCGTTCGGTCTCTGTTATAAAAGAATATACACATAATTGGGCGACGAGTGAGCTATTGCTTATTAGCAAGTATACTGCCGTTCTTCCCTTCTTCAAGTCCCAAGATTTTCGAATAACAACTTCGTCAAATCAAATTAGAAAACTTCCCATTGCCCTTTTTAATCAGATGTTTTTACTAAGTGTTTACTCCTACATAAATTATTGTACGTAAAATCTACTTTAATTTTTTTTTTCTTTTTAAAGGTCTTCTATCGCCACAGTTGTTTTTCTTGGTTCAGAGCTATTTGGCTGATAGAATCTTCTCCGTTGTCCTGAATGGGGTGGAATTAGCAGTGAAACCAATAACCAATAAAGCTGTGGTATTACAAGGAAGCGTACTGCGACCTACGCTCTGCACGCTTTTCACCAGCGATTTTCCCACAGCTTTCTCTCCGTCGCTACCGTTGCTGACGATACTGCTATCCTGGCGAAGGACAACTGTGTGTACAATGCTATCGATATTCTTCAGCTGTATCTTCGCGATTTTGAGCTTTGGGTAAAACGCTGGAATGTTGGTATAAACTTGGAAAAATACGTCTGTATGATCCATTCACTGCCCAGGTATGACTGTCGCCGAGTCTATATTCCGGGGCAGCTGCTAGACCACCAACCGTGCCATAAATATCTGGGTGTCTATTTAGATAGTCGACTTTCAAGACTCATATCAACAGAATGATAAAATCTCTTAGTGACAGGTTAGCCAAAATCAGCTGGCTTTTCAAAGGCAGAAACAAGCAGTCGCTGCAAAATAAGATCAGCATATATAACACAATAATTGCTCCTGCTATGGAATGCAAGTCTACGGCATTGCTGCAACGTCGCACCTTGCTAAGATCGGAATCCTTCAAGCGAAGGTCCTCCGTTTACTCTCTGGCGCCCCACGGTAATGCGGACACAAAAACTATATGAAGATTGAGGATGTCTTAAACCAAGAAGCTTCAGTGTATTTAGAGCCCTTTAAACTTCATCCTAATCGATTTAGATTTAATTGCAGTTGTTCTATAATAACAGTAAAACTAAAAAATTTGTCAATAATATAAAAAAAAATTAATACACATCTAGCTAGATTCCTAGAATTAAGCCATAGAATTTTTTCATTAGAAACATTTAACATTTAATACACTCTCTCATTGAATACCAATTCTAGAAATGAGTTTACTTGATAACCAACTCATCAAAAAACATTGGTTAAAGAGAGGCCACATAACATTTTCCACCACGTCGTACCCGCCAACAATAATGTAATTCGTATGTTGATTTAATTTAACTTAACGCTGAATTAATTTGGTATGACCACATCAACACACACAAACTGATATCCATACAAACCAAAATATGTTCTGTCAATAACAAAATCAGTCAGCAACGCCATGACGAAGAACGAATTTAAAGAGAGTTCGAAACAGAGTTGGTACAGTAAACAAAAAGGATTTCATTTATTATGCAGCTGCTGTTGCTACTCAATTTTTGGCAAGAATCAACAATTTTTACAAACGAAACCAGAAAAAAGCTCACACAAAAAAGAGAGTAGATAAATAAATAAAAAAAGAAATAGAAAGAGGCAAATATGGAAGGCGAAATTGCGACCGCCAAATTAAATACAAATGAATAGCGGAAGCAAAGGGTAAAGATGAGTGGTTGTGATTGTGTTAAATCAGCGCTAACTAAGCAAATTTATTGAAAGCAAAACTTTGCTCGGGGGAGTACCTAAAGATCATTATTATGGTGTCGGCGTTGGCGAAGCTGATGTTGATGCTGTTGATGATGGTGATGATGACGATGACCGCTCGCCAAGCAAGCCAACACCACCGAAAAAACAAATCGCGTCTCAGCGGTGCTGTTTTAGGTGTTTTTACGTAACTTATAGCAGCAATTGATGTGTGGATAAAGAAGGCGGATACATTCATCTCGCCATTCACCAGTATCGTTGTATGTGTCTATTTGTTTGTGCGTGTATGTATTTATGTACGGGCGCAAGGAATCCCTACGATCAAACCATTACTTACAATATCAAATCGATACAACATTGAATACGGTGAGCAAGTACTTATGTATCTGTGTATCTGCGAGTGTGCAACTAGCCAAAGTCCACATCATGATTTTATTAAATAGACTCTGATGTATTTATTGTTCAGCAATAACGTGACTTGTGAATTGATTTCATTTAACGAAAAAGTTAACAAAAATCGCCAACGGTGCTACCCCGTATTTCTCGTCATCGGCTTGAGTGGCGCACAGCTATATTTTTATATCGCTATCATATTGCTTCTATCCATGTTGTTTCTTCTTTGTTTGTTTGGGTTCTGGATCAAAGGACATTCGCGTTGATTTGTTGTTGCTATTACTGCAGCTGTTACTGGTTCTATTTCAATGGCCATTGACAGCAACATACGTCAGCAACAGCGCCATTGCTGGCATACCAATTGGTTCCATCGGTCAATGCCACAGTATCACTCCAAGTCTGTCCGTCTCGGTCTCAGTCGACGTCATCAGCCACAAATTGGCAAATTGTTCAACCCAACTTGTGTCGCTGAATTTGTGGCATACAAATAATAAGGTGAACCGAATGCCGATACCAACGCCATTATTGGTACAGACTCGGCCAGCCTCTTTCGAAGATGTCGTTGCTGGGTGCTTTACGCGAAAGTTGTGATGCATAGCGTGCTTCTTGGCCTTCGCGTCCAATACAAATTGTTTGTGTTGATTGATGTTAATATATGTACATAAGCAGCAGCGTTATTCGGGCTCTTGATTTTATGTAGGATTATTGAATACTGATTGTCATATTTTATTGTATAAGCTTAAATCACGGAGCCTTACTGATTAGTCATTGTTGGTTAGTATTATAGTAATTCAGATTATCTATATATACTAAATTTAAAATTTTTTCTATATATTAGCAAAGAAAATACAAATTCAATAGAATTATAAAAATCAAGTGCTTCAATGGTGTGTTAGTAAGAATTTTGCTTTATTGAAGCTACGAAAATGAGAACTTCGTCATCTCTAGATTTTCCTTTGAGTATCGGGGGATGAGCTACTTGATCATCAGTTTTTTTAACATCAAACCCGTTCCGTTGCATTGAAGAAAAAAAATTTGGTTAGTAAACAACGAATATTGCGTACTATACTTTCGATTTGAGTCAATCTTTTATAATTATATTATTATTTTTCTTTGACAGAACTTCGATTTCGAATTTTACATAGTTTTCGTCAGCAAACTCATGGAGCAGGGGGCATAGGGCCTCCCACAAGTCTCTGATTCCATACAAATAAATCAAAATTATTTTTTTTCCCCCGACTTTCGCGATATTCTAGCGCACCAAACTTCACAGGATTACTCGACAGGCTATAGAGTTTCTATGAAATTGTTATCAAAATCGGTCCAGTGGTTTCGGCGTTTATAGACAAGAGACATACATACAAACAAACAAACATCGATTTTTCAATATGTAGATTCTGCTGTATGGATGCCTTGGAACTATACTCCTCCTAAACGGCTGGAATGGAAAATTTCATCCAATTAAAATAGCTTATGTTTCTTCACAGCTTTGTAACGTAAAACAATTTGATATCTTGCACGAAATAAAAAAAAAATTATTTTTTATGAAATATATAAAATAATACAATATGAAGGAATCTATATCAAGGTGCACCAGCTTTTATGTCGGTATATAAATATTGAAAAACTTTGACACTTGCCAACCGAGTAGTCGTGTCTTTGAAACGTAAATTTAGTATAATTTTAACCATGACACTACGAGCCGAAATAGTGACGCTGAAATAGTCGTCCAGCAAAATTTGTTGTCGGACGGGGCACTCCCTGGCGGCGTTAACGAGCAAAATTGCAACTTTTGGGGAACGGAGGATCTACAGGAGATCAATGAAATGCCATTGCATAATCAAAAAGTGACGATATTGTCTGGAAATCTAGATCTCCAAAATTGACCACTCCGAACTTCTTTTGTGGGGTTTTTTGAAAACCAAAGTGTACGCCAGCAAGCCTCAGACCAATGGTGAGCTCAGGGAGAACATTCGTGCCGAAATCATCACTATACCACCCCAGATGCTCTAAAAGGTAGTGGAAAACGTTGCAACAAAGGCACTTTTTTTTGTGGCCAATAAGGGCGGCCATTTAATTTGTGTATTTATTTTTTTTGTCGTGAATACGTTTTAATTTTTCAGTTATATAGGTGTGAGTGAGTGGTGCGATACAGTTTAGTGTTGTAGCTGTATCATAACCATCTAAAATTTAGTTAAACCACTCGATAGCTAAAGGACCAAAGAATTCATTAGCCTTAGTTCGAACTTTTACGCTTAGCAAGGGGCGGAAGGGGATGCACCTGCGTTTTAATTTCGTTCTTGTTGTAATTCTTTTCTTCGTAACTGCTCTCGTTGTTGTTGTTTTCGGAGCTAAATGCCATTGTTGTCTTTGTTTCCTTTTCATTGAAGGTTTACGGCGTATGCATTTTGGTTCTTTGAACTTAGTTGCTTTCTTTCTTTGTTTCTCTTATACTTCGAATATCTTTCTTCTCTCTTTAAAGTTGTGACAGGTGGTGGATTGAGAAGCTCACCGGTTTTGATTTTTTCAAAAACCATCAGTGGGACATTTGCTCTTTTTCGTTGTTCTTTCTTATTTCGCAGCCCTCATTGTTTTTGTTTTCTGTGTTGCGTACCATTGTTGTTGTTTATTATTTCGTATACTTCGTATCTGAACAAAATCAATTATAACATATCTAAATAGATATGTTTGTAAGTATTATACGCACACAAAAATATTACTCGTTACGAAGACATATTCACGTTAAACGGCTCTGTCCCTGAAACAGCCTAACCCTTTTGATTTAATAATTAAGGATAACATTTATCGCAGTAAACTGCATAACACATTTTCCGGATTATAAATAAAGACGTTTAAAAATTAGACTTAGACTAGGGTGATGACTATGAAAGCGCCGTTAAGACAATGACTGAAAAGGCTATTGATTCCTTCGTAGGGGAGTTCATGCGGGTGTATCCACACCATCTACACCTTTTTGAGATATGGATGTATTCGAAAACTAGTCTAAATATGTTGCAAGGGAATTAATTGGAATTAAAAGGCCTCATATATAAAAATCGGTTGTGTTTTTCTCAAAGTTATTCAATGTTAACATACAGAGATAAGAGATCAATTAAGTTGCTTTTTGCTTTTTTTTGCAATGTAGATAATTTCAGTTACAAAATTGGTAGGCAAAAAGTTGACCTCGCCGAATATATTTTAGGTTTTCTTTGTACTTTGAAAACTCAACCAAATGGAGCCAAATATTTAGTGGGAGATATTACTTCTTTTAGATTTAGTATCGACAATGAAATACCACTGCTCTTATTGCTTCCTTACTTACTTGATTAAATGGAACGTGTATAATTTCCTAGCCATTATACGGATGTATTTATTATATCTTATGGTATTGGTTTTTGATGCAGCTTCTTGATCAAAGTATCATGAGTTTGTTATATAAATTTGTAGCCAAATATTCAGCCAAATCGACTTATTTCGTAAAGTATGTAATTGATACAAGGCTTACTCAATTAGTTACTCTACTCCATCATACCTAAATGTTTTTCCATTCACGTTTTTTGAGTGTCTTAAATTAATGCTGCAGTTTTTAATATGCTTTAACATGTATTCAGACTTTTCTGTTTTTTTTTTAAATTTTAAGCTCAGTACTTTCAGAAATTAGAGGGGTGAATGGTTAATTTTTATGTATTTTCTCAAAAAGCTTTAAAACTATTTATTTTAAAATCATTAAAAATATATTTGAGACCCTTGCAACAAGCCCTTCCATTTCATATATCATACAACTTAAACGGTCTATTAGATTGGGAGCATATCGGCTGTGTCAGTGGGACAGGCAGAGAAACGAGTGATCCTATAATAATTCCGATTTTTGGTCAAATATATGGAACCCCAAAAGGAAGGGGTGAAAGATTTGTCAGTTGCCCAAATATAATTAACCAGTATTTTTAAGAATAATGCCAAAACATTTTTCCTTCGTCAACAATCTAGTAACGCCAGGAGGCAAGTTGCTGGCAGAGAAGAAGACATTTAAGTGCAGCGCAACAGCGAATAGGAGATCCTAACGAACGCAGTACGTTTTAATTTGATTCAAAATGTAGGGAACTTTTTTTTTGGCTGTCGAAGCGGGCCAAAATACGAATGAACACGAAGAGAAATAAAAAAATCACTCAACGCGACTTAAGAAGTTTTTACGAGCTGTTTGTATGTTCGTTTTAAACAACTCCCGAGCAACGCAGGGACACCTTATATTATTAAAAACTATACATTACATGTACATTATACATTCTGTTCTCTCTTTGAAATACATTTCTTCAGTTATTTTGGTACGATTCTTGAGTTTAATTCATTTATAAATTCTATATAATATTAATATAATACGGAATGCGACCATTACCCTTCCCAGTATGACACGCCGTTTCGAGTGCTGCGCATGCTCCAAACTTTTTCGAAATCAGCTGTTTAGCTTGTAAAATAACGTTTAAATTAAAAAAAAAAATATTTGTATTAGTTAAATAAGTTAAAAAATAAATAATAAATAGTAAACACAAAATGGGTTTATTGGCATTATAAAGTGTTACTTTATTACATCTTAACTTTGTAATTAATACCAATTCGAACTTATTTAATATAAACAAACTGTTATACTCGAACTTCAGCAGTCCACTCACAATACTCTCTTAACAATGACCTCTTAAGAGTATTTATTCTTTGATTTGAAGCCATATTTAATGCTCCCTTTGGCATACGCTCAAAACCAGTCGAGTATAAACGACGCTTAAGATTGGTGCTCTCTTTGAGTAGCCCGAATAGCACGCCGTTCGTGATTCACAATTTCACATTTTCGAAAAACGAATGCATGCGAAGCAATACGAAGTAAAATGCTCGAAATGTACGAATGAATTTGCAGAGCGAATGGTTGCTTTAGTGTGTGAATGAGCTAGCGCCAGCCACATTAGTTTGTGTGTTGAGCTTCGTGTTTTCGTTTAATCGTTCGTCGGAGTTTGCATGAGTGCTTGGTTGCTTGGCTAACTGCTTGTGTTCGTTCGTCAGTCGAGGCAGCTTCAATTTCACACTCTGCATGTGTGTGTTTTCTGGTATGCTGGCGCTTCTTTGACATAACTTTGAGATCGTGCTCGACTGTGTCAGTAGATACGCTGCGAACGTTGAATTTAACGGTCGGTTTGGCAGTGAAGATGTGACTCGACTTTATACACATTTTTCGCTGCGTGTATTGCTGTGGCAGTGTGACTTATTCAATTTGGCTTTTCTTCGAAACGCCGTCCAAATATGCGTTGTGACGTTCTGTTGGACTTCGATGAAAAATTAAACCGAAATACTTGAACTTGTTAACCGACAAAAATTGTGCACTCAAATAACTTAATCAAAACTAAGACAAGGCAAACCTAAACATAGAACTTTTAGTAAACGGAAAAGAGCGGGAAATCAAAAGCAAAACTAATCAAAGAAAAAAATCACCATCAAAGCAGCTTGCGCCCAAAATATCTGTAGAATCGGGTAAATTTTTTCAATAAAAATTTCAGTTTTGTTGTCGTGTATAATAGGGTATAAAAGGGAAAACACGGCTAGCAGTAGAAGTAAATAAATCAAAGTAAGCACAGAAATAAGCAAATAAGTACAATAAATGTAAATTTAAAAAATTTACTAATTAGAGAAGAAAAAACAAAATGTAATAAAAATTTGTGCACGCTGTGCATTTAGTCGAATCGCTCGCTACCGTAGTTGCTGGCGGCACAAACATAATTTTCTTACTGTGTTGCGGCATTTTCTTGCTCTGATTGCGAGTACACGTGTAGCCCGGCACGGCGTTATGCGACGCGGCGCCCGGCAATACAGCTAAGTCATCTTGTGCCACGCTGCGTATACGTACTTCAACATACTCAGCCAAACACACACGTATCCCACTTTCTTATTTTTTCAGTGTGTGTAACCTAGATTTTCTCATGGAAACCTTCATGGATGGATGCTGCATCCTGCCATTGCCACTGCCTCCATATTATCCTGCATATATCCTGCAACCGTCTCTAGATCCTGCTTCGGGACTGAGCTCAGTTCAACTCAGCTCAGCTCATTCATTGAATGAACGAATGAATGAATAAACGGGACTTGCGGCTTGGTAGCAGCTGCCAACTGCTGTCGCTTGCATATTGAGAGTTACTTTTATGGGTCCTCGTCTCCCTTTTCGTGTTCCCTTTTCCTTTTTCGTTCTTTTTTACAGTTCAGCATTTTTCTGTTTGCACCAATTTTTCGCACTTATTTGGTTATTCAGCGTTAAGCTTAAAGCAAAATTGTCGACTTTGGCTTAAACATATTGTATACTTTTGGCTGTAATTATTGCCGCGTTGAATTTAATGTACGTGTGTGTGTGTTTTAGTTATTTACTGTTTTACTCCGTAACCTAAAAAGAAAAGAGAACTTAACTTAAAATGGACGCGCTACTTACTATACGGTAAGTGTGTGTGTGTCTTCTCGTTGTCATTGTGGTCGTCGACCACTTTGCGCGTATAGATGCGTTAGCTTTCCTCAGCATTGTTTTGTTGTTGGCGAGGTTATCCTACTCAAGGATTATTTATGTGGTGATTAGCTTGCTTGAATTATTGCTGAAATTATCAAGTGTGCAATAAAATTTCAGCGCTTTTTATTTGAGCTTACAAGTGGCAGCCACCCTAACAACAACATTGCATTTTACGCGTTCATACTTTTTGAGGTTCTTTACTGCTGCGGCTTCCACCACCGCTTCCGTTTACGTTTCTGACTCTGATTCCGCTATGGTTCGTTGGCCAAATGACAAATCGTAAGCGTTTTGTATGCGTGCAGCGTTATTTCCATTTCTCCATGTTATAATGCCGTGGATTTTTGTTAGCAATCGTGCGAAAGTGCACTCAAGTTGATTTTTGTTGTCGGGGGTTAGTTCTAGTTGTTTTTAGTGTATCCTCTCATGATAGCCATAAAGTACTTATAGGATAGATTATCAACTAGAAAGGTTCAAGAATTAGTGCTCAAAGATTACACTAATCAATTCAAACAAATTTAAATCATTGCTATTGAAGAGATAATAGTGATAAAATAAAGTTGTAAATAGAGGAAGGAAGTGTACATTTATATTGTGGCCGAGTGTAACTAGGATGTAACGCTTCAAACGCAAACTTCCTACCCAACAGAGAAAAACCATGCGAACATACTCGCCTTCAACTTATTTGACAACTCTTAAGTTCGACTTGCCCTTTCATCTAATCGCCCTTTAAGCCACTCCCACTCTCGTTAACTAACGTTCTCAGCTACGATTTATCAACAAACAAATCTACCGTTAGGTTGCTCCAACAACCATACATCAAAAGTGAAAAACTTAAAAATTAAACGCCTGCGGGCTGACGGTGATGCGTCTGACGCATCAGTTAAAATAAATATGGCAAGATTTAAAAAAATTGCAAAGACCCATAATCTTGATAATAGTAAGTAGAAAAATTATTTTCATCCTCTGTAAACATTGTCAGATGATGTCACTAGTGACGCATTACCGACCCAGGGACCGACGAGGAACCAGCTGCTCCACCTGCAACCAAAGTTCCGCCTATTACGGTCTTGAAGGGAAGTCCTAAATATGTTCACGACTTGTTGATAAACATCAATATAAGTGATTATTCAATAAAGTCAATCTCAATTGGCATTAAAATCTTTGTAAACTCTAAAGATTACTATAACACAATGTGCTGTGAGCTAAAGTAGCTGGACTGTGAATTCGTTTCTTACGAAAATAAAAACTCCAAACCATATAAAGCAATACTCTCTGGTTTGCTAAAAAACAATGCAATGTCAAGACATCCTGTGCTCGTTTTGCTGGCCAGCATCCCACGTCTACTTGTGCAAAGAGTGATACATATCTATGTGCCAACTGACAAGGAGGGCATCCCTCTACCGAACAAAGCCGCCTGTGCCGTATTTTGTACCAAAACTTATGAAAAAGGAGAGAGCAAAATGGTTTTCGGAAAGCAAAAAGTTCCAACAATAACTTCATAACAAATGTAAATGATCAGCGCTACATAAACAACAACAATAAAATTAGAGGCATTCCAACTCTCACGCTAAACGGTACTCAACAAACAAAACCAAACAGTTATGTTGTCAGCTCTAACTTGCATGCTGCCTCTAGTAATATTAATCGTCATACAGACATCGCGGCAAACAGGGCTCGACTTCTCTTATATATAGGAATACTCTTACTGGTACGCATCTCAGAGCAACATCGGTTAAACCTTCAAACGATCTCTTCACGTTCGATGAAATTATTTCGCTCATGACAGAGCTTATTGATAAACTTGGTGCCTGCACCTGCAAATTAGAACAATTTAACGCAATATCCCAACTAGCTATAAAGTATGTGTACACTAATAAGTAATTTGTCTAATTCACTAACTATTATGGCATAGAACTCTCAGGCCGTTCATAAAAAAAGATTAGAGCTCGAACACTTTTTGCATATAAACCAAATTGTTATTTGTTTAATTTCTGAAACTTGGCTAATGAATACTGACAGGTTTTCCATTCCAAATTATATCGTTAATAGAAATGATCGTTGTTCAAGCAGGTATAGTGGAGTAGTTATTATTTTAAAAAACGATGTTAGGCATAGGCAAATCCCATCCCTGCAAACACAGCTAATTCAAAATATTGTCTTACACGTATTTATGGATGCACAAGTTTCCTTCAAAATTGTTTCTGTCTATTACACTGAACAGTCTGCAAAGTGCCTTATCAATCTTTGTATAGCATTAAACAACAACAACCACAGGAAAGATATGTTTAAGACTGATTTAATTAAAATCTCATGCATAGAGGGTAACTACATTGTAGCTGGTGATTTGAATTGTAGATATCGCCAGTGGAATTGCTCCAGAGCAAACTGTTGGGGTAATACTCTCGACGAACTGGCATCTTACGGTAGATTTTCAATACTACACCCAAATGATCCAACTTATATACCGGCAAATCACAAATCGAAACCTTCAACTCTAGGCCTCTTTCTGAAAAATTCGTCTAACTCATTGACTGAACCCGTAGTTTACAATGACCTTTCCTCTGACCACCTCCCAGTTATCACGTACACAAATAATACGTATTTACATTACTCGAATGCAAATTGGAAATTATACAAAAGAACCCTAAACGCAGCTTTTAGAGACAGGCCAACTTTTGACATCCAACCCACTATTGAAAAAATTGATAGTATGGTTGACAAATTAACCTCCACTATTATTGATTTGATGGAGCTTACCGTGCCTAGGACATCGAGTAAACAATACTGCCAAAGATTACCAACTTTTATTACAGCCCTTATCACCCATAGGAACACCACTAAAAGACAGTGGACGAGATATAGGCTTCCAATTCTCAAGGCCAGACTAAATCATATAAACCGCCTTATCAAAGCTAAACTTCTTGAATTTAACAACAAAAGTTGGAATCATAAACTATCCATGCTTGATCATAGTTCTAAACCATTCTGGAACATTACTAAGGCAATCAAAAATAAAAAACAGTTCGTCCCAAGCCTCTATCATAATAATCAGATGTACTCTACGAGGGACGAAAAAGTGAAAATACTTAGCGAAATTTTTGAACTGATTTACTTTCTAACTCAAACGTTGTTAGTTTAGTAGACGCCTCACATGATGAGCTAGGAAATAATCAAGACTGTAATGCCCCCAGCTCTTCCCCTCTTGACACAATACGCTCCCTTAAAAATAAGAAAGCTCCAGCGCAAGACTCCATACCAAATGTGTGCATTAAAAACTTGTCAAAAAGTTTTGGCAAGTATTGGTTATTTCCCATGCAAATGGAAAAGTGCTAAAGCTATAGCTATTCCCAAGCCCGGTAAGCCTCCTGATAGTCCTAATAGCTATCATCATATTAGTTTACGGTGCGGTTTCTCAAAAATTTTAGAACGCCTTATTAAAGTCAAATTAAATTCGCACATATAATCAAACAGTATCCTTCCGCCCGAACAGTTTGGCTTCAGGACAAAACTTAGTTGTGTCCTACCACTGAACAGACTCAGGACGTTCAAGCAGGAGTTATTACTCAAGAAATCAGTTGGTATGGTGGCATTGTGATGTGCAGGCTGCCTTCGATTCGGTGTGGCATAAGGGCTTAATACATAAAATGAAACGCTCTCACTTCCCTTTATACGTCCTCAAACTCATCAATAGCTTTCTCTCTAAGAGGAACTTTTATGTCTTCATGGACCGAACAAATCAATCAGCAGACATATTGCTGCTGGAGTACCCCAGGGCTCTGTTCTAGGCCCCATTCTCTATAATATCAATACCCATGATGTACCAATCTCCGCACATTGTGTCACTTCCATATTTGCTGACGACACTGCGATATGCTCAGATGCTGAATTCAGCACTATAATTTAGAAATTGCTCTTAATAATTTATCCAATTATTTCACAAATTAGAAAATCAAAGTAAATGCCTCTAAAATGAAGGCAATCAGCAACAGGCCAATCGCCTCCTCTGCCACAGAAACAATATATCATGGCAAATAGACTGGCAGTCTTGATTAACGAAACCTCCACAATCTCGATTGAAGAGATTTCTGGGAGGAGGGAGCATATCCCTTTTGGAGTAATGAAGGAATATACAAAACAAAGGCAATATATTTTGCAAACAAGCGTAAGGTTTTCTGCCACGTTCTAACCTTCTAGTTGACTTAAACAGCGTCCATGGGAAAATGAGGTAAAATACCTTGGTTTACACTTAGACACGAAGCTAAAATTTAATATACACGTAGCCAAAATAATAGACAAAATTAATAAAACTACCTGCATCCTCTAGCCCTTTGTCAATCGTAAATCTGCACTATCTATCCGAAATAAAATGATCATCTACAAATCAATTTTTCTTCCAATAATGCTCTATGGTGGGTGTGTGGGGTAACTGTGCCAATTATCACACGAACAAGCTCTAAACGGCCCAAAATAGAATTCTTAAGATGATCCTAAATCTACCATTTTATTTCTCAACAGCTCGTCTGCACGAATTAGCAACCGTAAGCATATTCACGACAACATAGCTCTTTCCCAAAGACACTTTATTATACAAAACTCAATATTGCGCACTTACATGTGTCTGATCGATTCTTTAAGCCTTAACCACTGGTTAATGCAATTAAGATTCGGTCTATTCTAATCTAGTCTAGTTAGTTTAAGTTCATCATTACTCTAAGGTTTTTTCCTCTTCCCAATTATCCTTGCTAAATTTAAATTTATGATCTTATCGAAATCTCCTAATAAGGTTATAATTCAGAAGAAAGCCCCATTGTATAGCTAAACTCTGTATAAAATAAATTTATTGTTAGCTCTAAGAACATATTAATAATCTCCTGGGAATAAAGTCAAACATGTTTATGTGTTGACAACTTTTATAAGACTCAAACGTCACATATAGACTGATCTCCTGATTATAATTAATTTTTATCCTAGTCTTATTTACTGTACTGTTCCACCCATTTAAGTACTAAGTGTTATAACGGTATTTAAGGTATTAATGAATTTATTTTGGCATTAGTCGTTCTGGCACAAGCCGTTATGCCGCTGACCAGAATGACATAGTGCTCAATAATTTTTTCAGGTAAGGCTAAATGGTATAGCCTGATACTAAATTTCACAAAGTATCAGACATATATTAACACAGTGAAATTCTTGGCAATAAGACTGCTGGACAAGTACAGGCAAACGCGATGCAGGAAAAGGCTACACTTTGAATGTCTCCCATACCGAATCCCGGATGATCAAGTCATCCAAAGTCTTGTATACAGTACATATCACATCAGTTGATAAGTTCCGCGTCTGACACAATGAAGCCACAACTAGCGAGTTTGTATTTGTTTTAGTAAGTAGTAACCTTCAAAACGTACCTGTAAAAATGTCATGAAAATCTGGCACTTAGTTTAAAAGTAACAGATGTTTTGTGAATATCGTGTGTGGATTAAACATTGTTTTTTGATGGGAAAAAACACCGTTTAAATGAAAGCATGGTTTCGTTATTGTGTTTCGGATTCTGCCGCAGAAAAATCGACTGCTATTGACTGGTTTGCTAAATTTAAACTTGGTCGTACGAGTACCGATGATGTACAATGCTCTGGTCGCCCAGAAGAGGTGGTTACGAGTATACCGAAAAATATCAAAAAAGTTTTCGAAGTGTTTGCCGAGCGCTCCTTGGAGCTGTTGTCGCTAAATAAAGAAGACTTTTTGCTTCAATACGTAACGAGTCATGAAACTTGGATCCACTATTACACGCCAGAGTCAAATCGGTAGTCAGCTGAATTCACATCAGCCAGTGAAACTTCCCCTCAAGAGTTATTGTCGGAATTATAGACCAGGTACTTACATTCAAAAATAGAAGAGCTGGAATATGTAAAGGGTGTTACATTTGGAGGCGATATTTCCACATATTTCTTCAGTGCAAGCAATGTGCACACACATAAATTTTACACTTCCTTTTGACTTAAGTTACTTCATCAAGCTGAAATAGGTAAAAAGTCATACATTCTGTAGGCAGCTATTACATGGAAATTTGTAGACACTTGTCTTAAATTACATAAAATGTATAATTTCTGGTTATATAATAGTTGCAACTAACAGTTGTAGTTGTTCTAGACAATGGTAAAAATAAATTCTTATATTAATTTTATTTAACAAAATTGCGTTTAACTTGAACTTGTTCAGCCTTAGAAGGAAGACCAAATTTATTTAGTAAAATTTACACAACCTCAGCAAACGAATGGACAACAACTGAATGAATGAAAATCCCTTAAATCCTTTACTAAACTCTGAAAAAAAAGCTCAGTTACCAGAGAACATGAAAAATACATTTTAGTGAGTTTACGAGGAATAGCAAAACAAAATCATTAACTGGGCTATGGTGCAAAAGTGGCTAGTAGATTTAAGCAGTACCCCAACAATGTCATCAAAACAGGAAAAATAACATGATTTCAGAACACATACCAGAAACAAGTACAGCTACGAAGACAATGTTTGAGCAGATATAGAAGAGACTATTTCCGACCCGGCTCACGAAGGGGGGAAATGGGCATTTAAAACTGGAAATCGCAAGGCGACAGTTGCGGGTTTGAGTTTAATGCGCTAAAGTAGAAAACGAGTAGAACACACTGAAAAAAGAAACAAAAATAAAATTATAAAAAATAAGGAAAAACATCCCATATTTGGTTGGAATATTTTCGAAATAAAGGAAGCTTAAGCCAAATTTGAATGGATGGACTAACTATAACATCTTAAGTTAGACCGCGTCTGTAACGCTGACGTTTGAAGGCCGAACAAAAAGTGCTCCAGCTCTGCCTCAGCTGAAGGCAATGATTTATGATCAATGACATAGTCAGAGGCTTCGACTTTCACTTAGAGTTGTTGTAGGTGGCTTTGGCGAAAAGAGCGAATATTCAAAATGTTTGGACTTAATCCGTAGCGCTTAAAGTTTTGAAGAAGCTAATAGAGTTGCCGGCCAATAAATTCAATTTAAAGTTGCCGTCAGCTCAACTACCCGACGTAACGCAAAGGCACTTAACCCAGCGCTGCGGTCCAGCATAACGTCGCTCAGCTCAGGATGAATGCCAACGACTCGGCGCTGCTTTTGATTTTGTTTGAATTCTCGTAGTTTGCATTGCGGTAACAGTCCCACCGATGGGTGGGAGAGTGGAGAGTGAGATAAATAGAGGGTTATAGCACAATAGTGTAAGAAGAAAATATAAAACTCGAAACTCGCGAAACAAGTGGGCAGCAAATACAATATTTGTACTGAAAAGGCAAAACTTGTTAAGTATTTTCTGCCATTACTTTTGCAAAGTCTGAAAGTCTGCAGTGATTTTCATTTGGTGCGTTGTTTTTTAAACGCTGCTACTATTTAGTTATTCCCTGCTGTTGTTTTTGGTATTTTCGCCATTATTACTTTACTGTTACTGTGTGTTATTGTTTCTATATTTTTTTCTTAATAAATATAAAGATTTAGTTTCCCTTATTTTGACTGATTTGTTACTTTTATGTAATTTTTTGGGTCTCTAAACTAAATCAATCTGGAAATTCATTCATTTATTCATATTTGCCCCAGCCTTACATCAAACGTTATTTTTTGATAGCTATACTACATCCTGTTATAATATTATTGTTGTTTTTGTAAGCGCGTCAAATTTTTGTTAAATGTTTCTTTGATTGCCATAATTGCGAACGAAAAAAGTTTGGCATTTGTTGAAGTGATACAATAAGAAAAAAATGTATATATATAGGAAGCAAACAAAAAGTCTGTTAAAATAGCATGTTTATGAGCAATTAAAGTTTGAACTTTTTGTTGGCCATGGGAAATTTTTGTTAAATTTTTAAGTAGCTTTAAGCACTTTTTGAGTGCCGAAAGTTGGCTTGTAATAATTTCTGTATATTTTAGTTACACTTTTGTAGGGAGTATAAGTGGAACATAAAGACTTGAAATACTTCTTGCTGCTTTTTTGAAGGCGATTTCTTTTAATTCAATAGCAGGGGTAACTATATTTTAAGTATATTGTTCTTTTATTGATAATTTTCAACAAATAAATGAAGCATTCCTTGGTTGAAGGTGGGATAATTTTTGTGGCTGTTATATTAAACTTTTATTTAGAAGAAAAAAAATCGTTATTAAAGTGGCCGAGAAAACCTTCTAATGCTTCGCTTTTTGGTCGATGACACTTGCACTTGCCGGCAAGTACTTTGGTGTACATGATCTGCTTCGAAGCAGTCCCACATTACGTGACTTATATCGATTGGAAAGATTTCTGAACTGATCCTTAATAATTGATATAGCTGTTGCGCAGTTAATGCCGTTGAAGGTTTCAGAATCAATAAAATCTGCAGAGGAATGAAGAACCCCGCCAGTTCGTTCATAGCCTTATTACCCTCTCTCACTTGATGAGCTGGGCACGCTGTAACCTTATTGCGTAGAGAGAGTTGCTGTATAGTATTGAGAATATGAGTAAGACTGTTGACAATTTTTTGGATTTGTTTATTTTAATGGATGCACTGTACGATTGTTTAAGATCGTTAGAATAAAATACGATGAGCGAACGTGGGATGCTACATTGTCGAATGTTATTCCTCGACAGAATTTGAATGTACGAATTCAAATACATAAAAAGAAAATCGAAATATACATTCAAGCATTACACTTGAGAAGAGGCAAAGAAGGGTTCCGCCAACTTTTTTGAGCTACAAATTGTGAGTCCAGCATATTAGGCAGTCGGTGACTCAACATTCACTGTGTGATTCCTTTCAAGACATATAGTACTACAGACATTTTTTATTCAAAACTGAATTAACTACTGATCAGAAAGCGACTAAAACAGCACCAGTCGGTATCATAATCCACTCGCAGCTGTCTACTGTCGATCCAGACTTTAAATTTCCGAATCATACTTCAAGCAGATCTTCAACACCCTAGGATATAAAGGCATTCCCCCTTGCTAACCACCTCAAATTCGTCTTTCAACTAAACTTGCCTAGAAATATATTCCACCTTTCCCAGCAGCCATGTACTTCGCTCCATACTAGCAGTATACTTAAAACTTAATACAAACGAGTTAAGAGGAATTAATCCCAAAGAAGGCGCCAGGACATGACCTCATCATACGAACGATGATTATTGAGCTCACAAACTATGCTATATCATTCCTTGCCATGGTCTTCAACGCAATACTCAGAGCGGGTTATTTTTCAGCTTTCTGGAAGAAGTCAGCAGTATTAATGATCTCCAAAGTATTTATATTAAGACACATTAATGGTGTCCTCACTCCGATCTATAAGTTTGCTCACGATGCTCTCAAAACTATTTGAAAAAAATTTTACCAAGAAGATCACACCACATATAAACACAAATAACATTATCCCCACACATTAATTCGGCTTTAGAACAAAACACAGTACAATCGAGCAAGTAAACCGAGTCACTATGGAAATCAGATTTCTATTTGAACACCGGGAATATCGCTTAGTTATATTCAGAGATCGCAAATAAATTTCAAAACTCTCAGGTCTAAAAACAGTTTTGCGGACAGAACGAAAAAGAGATGACTTCAAAGTAGTCTCGACCAAGCATTTTTTCGTTTTCGTTTCCTTTTCACACACGTTTATCTTCGGAGTGCTTTAGTTGTTGTGTGTTCTTATCTGTATGTGGTATACAGATGGCTGTGGTACTTTGCGCACTATCTCCCTCTTTCTCGCTCTTATCGCTCCAACTCACACACCTTACGTCATACAACAACAACAAACGGACACTTTTGCTGTCCAGAATTTTCGTTTTGCTCCTTCACAAGCACGTATTCTTTGAGAGCTCGTCAAATGAGTTCCTTGAAGTTTTTATTTTTGGACAGACATACTGTGTTTGCTCAACTGGAAACAAATGAGAGAAAACAGCGCAATTAAGTGTTCTGTGTAACCATAAACAGAGTCAGCTTTATTTTTTCCGTTTTGCACTGAGCAGGTCGCACTGAAGAAACGTGTTGACTGTTATTTCTGACCTCATTTCATTGTTACATTCATTGCTCACGCTTTCGAACAAGTACGGCGTGATGGCCTTATTTATAAAATAAAGGGAGTGCTTCCACAGAACTCACACAAATTGCTGGAATCATACCTCACAAAAAGGCTATTTGTATTGAAATGCAAAAATTGTACTTCAAAGGTCTATCACATAAATGCTGATGTCAGTGTTCTCGGTCTTATTCACCGCTGACAGCCTTACAAAGCCCCGCCTCCTGGCAACAATCACCTGTCATTTGCGCTGCAATAAAACAACGTCAAAAGAGGTAAGAGTCCACTTGCAACTTTTATCGGAGAGTCACATACCTAGGAGTTCACTTGGACAAACTATTCACCTGGCGGAAGCATATAGAAGCCAAAAAATCTTTATGAAATTAAAAGCCCAGTACCTCCATCGGCTATTAAAACGAAGATCTGGCTTAAGCCTCGATCTAAAGGTGCTAGTATTTAATACCTAAATAACGCCAATCTGGATATACCGTTCCTAGCTTTGGGGAAACGCAAGCCCAAGTAACATCGAGTCATCTAAAGAGCACAATCGAAGGCACTTTATCCTACATATAAAAGTTGCTCCCTGGTGAGCAGACCCAACTGAACCAGAAATATCACCTCAAGCTCTCGCAACATCCTAACCCACTAGTTCGTTCACTCTTATATATAAGAAGAACCAAGCATCTACGTCGGAATAATTTTCCTGCCACAAAAACCTTTGACGACAACCCAACATAGAAAAGTTTCCTGAGCTCACCACTAAAGTAACTTATAAATAACAATACTTAGCTTAATATCGTTAGGCTTTGTGTTGCATACAAAGTGATTCAATAAATACATTTAATTATAAAAAATTAAAAAACGAATTAACTATTTTCCAATAATTGCATCCATCAGTTATTTTTTTCTACTTGGTTTATAATATTCTAGTTGAAAAATTTTCAAGCTTCTCTAATACACTCACTCACACCCTCAGTCACTCTCCTTCCTCTACTCACTCAATTCTGGAATTAAGCAAACACATTTGCAAATGCCAACGTCCAAAATTCTTCGATGTAGAATCCTGATTCAAACTAATGCAGTGTACAAATTGACATTGCACTTGAAAGGCGATTGCAGATTACAAAGCTCAGCTACCAAACCAGAATCACCCAAATTTTAAAGGAAATTTTCGAGCAGCAGAAAAATTGACAAATGAAAAAAAATGTCATTGGCATTAGCAAAAGTCAAGTCGGTTTGCAAGTGTACGCTTAGAGCGACATTCAGCTCGAAAATCTACAATAAAGACGCAGGGTCATTTAAGGAGAGAACACAATGTCGAGAGCATCAACAGGGATAACCGTGCGTGTTTTAGAAATGCTTTTTAGTTGTGGCAGCCTGAATGTGCACACAATATTTCCATCGGGTCTAAATGGCAAAGTGTTCAAGTGGCAGCATCTAACGAGGCACTCGCGTTGTGTTCCCGACCCTGTATGAATTGCTCCTGTGCTCTTGTCAAATGTTTTACCAAATGAGTTTGAAAAGTAAATGCTTGATACGATAATGGGGCACGGTATGGAAGTGGTTGGGGCATGAAAATCGTCTGCTGTTGCTGTTTCCGTTGCAAGTTAATTAAAAAAAAAAAAATTGTGCGGTCGAGGTACCGCCTTCAAGAACG
Source organism: Cacoxenus indagator (assembly GCA_035041755.1). Classification (NCBI taxonomy): domain Eukaryota; kingdom Metazoa; phylum Arthropoda; class Insecta; order Diptera; family Drosophilidae; genus Cacoxenus; species Cacoxenus indagator. Next base: position 5,146 of record JAWNKX010000036.1, on the reverse strand, counting down.
TACTTCCTCACGCCTTTTTACATATAAATTACAATAATTTTTTTGTGGCCTTAAACTTACGCTAATGTCTTAATTTGTGTGCAGCCAATACGAGCGGAACCTTATGAAAACTTTGTTTAAGTAATTTAGAACCTCCCTCGGTATATTCGAACAATGGTCGATAAATGAATAATATAATATCCTCAATCTTTTGATTTGGGGATATATAAATAGCTACAATAACTATGCGTAAACTGTTTCACTTAAATTTCCACCCTGCGATTAATCTATGGTAATAGCTAGCGCAAGTCGAAATTAAAGGAAAATGTTTTCGAGTAGCAAAATTTCACTTATGTGATGCCAATGGAATGTTCGCAGATCGTTCTTCAATATACACAGCAAGACTACTAACTCCACTTTGTACAGCTAACTGAGCAGCTTTTTGTTTGCTGTTCCTCCAACCAATCGTTGTTGAACCACAATACTCCAACCAAACTCTAACTGCAATATTGTTTGAATCAAAATATTTTTATTTTTTCCCCATATGTCGTGTACATGTCTTTATTTTTTATTAAGACTATTAGTACATAGTTTAAATGTTATTTTAGTGTAATAGCTAATTTATGTGAGCAGATCACAAAAGTTTTTCATTTTTGTAAGGATGTAGGGGAAAAAAATCAAAATAGTAACAAAAATAATATACATTTAAATTAAATTAATACAATTATAGAGCAAAATAAAGTAAAATAAACATAAATGTAATAAGAACATAAAATACAAATATAAACACATTAAACAAAAACAGAAAAGAAAAAGAAAGAGGTATTGATTTATGTGTTGTATCTAGCTTCGAATTTATTCAACCAGATCCACTGGCCCTGTCCTCTGTAACCAACGTCTGCATTGTAGTTCCTGTATTGGTAGTAGGTTGACACCAACATTTGGGTGTTGGGTAAACTTCGTCTGGTAGATACGACTTATTTTTGTAATCTCCTCTGTTACTGTTGGAATATTAAGATCACGATGCAGATCATTGTTAGTTATATACCACCCAGCCTTGGTGATCATGCGAATTATTTTTGATTGTTGTCTTTGTATTATGTCTGTATTTGATTTTTTGGCCGTTCCCCAGATTTGTGCTCCGTACGTCCAGATTGGTCTTATAATAGCTTTGTAGATCAGTATTTTGTTTTCTAATGTTAATTTTGATTTGAGCAGCCAATATAATTGACTAATCCTCAGCTTGATTTGATCCCGTTTTTTAAGTATATGGTATTTCCAGTTGAGTTTGTTATCAATATATAATCCTAGGTATTTGACTACGTTTTCAATTTTTACGTCAGCTCCGTCAATCGTTATACGAGGTGGTGTGAATTTAGTTTTAGTTGTATATATAACATGTACTGTTTTGGTATTATTTACTTTTATTTGCCACTTTTCAAACCACCTTAGGGTAGTATCCAGATGCTGTTGTAGTTTGGATGTTGCTATGTTTACTTGGCTATGTGCGCTAATTATTATAGTGTCATCAGCAAATGTGGCTATCATTGAAGCGTCGTCATTTGGTGTTGGTATGTCCGCTGTAAAGATAGTGTATAATAACGGTCCTATTACACTTCCTTGTGGTACGCCTGTTTTGATTTTTCTTAATGTGGAATATTCATCTGAGTACTTAACGAAAAAATGTCTTTCTGTGATATAGTGTACTAATATCTGTAGTACGTTATGCGGGAATATATTGCGCAATTTTCTGATTAGTCCTTTGTGCCAAACTTTGTCGAATGCCTTTTCTACATCTAGAAAAACTCCTATACAGAACTTTTTGTTGTCAAGATCGTTTAAAATTTTATGAGTCACACGATGGATTTGTTGTATGGTCGAGTGTTTTCGTCGAAAGCCAAATTGGTGGTCAGGTATTATATGTTTGCGTTCTATAATAGGTAACAGTCGCTGGCACAGGAGCTTCTCGAATATTCTTGACAGCACTGGAAGTAAGCTAATTGGTCTATATGATGCTGGATTATATACGTCTTTACCAGGCTTTGGAATTGCAATGATCAAATCAAGTAATTTAGTCGAATTATCGCGTTGAAAATATTACGTATGTATACCACTGCTTGAGGTGGTAGCTCCCTTAAAAGTTTTCCGTCAATTTTGTCATACCCGGGTGCTTTTTTGGGCTTTATGTCGTGCTGTATACATTTGAGTATTTCATTTGTGCATATTTTTTTTAGGCGAGTTGGCTGGGGAGTGACTGTCGAGTTTATATGACAGTCATCTTCGTTGATAGTTTCATCAGCAAATATTTTTTCATAATAATTCGCTAGAACTGTCGCCTTGTCTAGGTTCGTTACTGCCCATGATCCATTGTCCATTTTTATAGGTGCCTGGTGTATTGTTTTATTTGTCAGTTTTTTTGTAGCTTTCCACAGGGAGTAGTCGGTAAAGCTTGTCGGAGTTAGCCTCTGTAAATACTTCGTGAATTCATAATTTTTCTGATTTTGGAGATATTTTTTAATTTCTTTAGTTGCCTTGTTATATTTATTTTTCGCATCGGGGGATCTGCAAATGGTCCATGCTTTTTTCAGTTTTCGGTTTGTGCATATCAATTTGCGAAGCGTAGGGGGTGTGTATCGCTTTGCATGGTGTATTATCTTGTCCGGAGTTGCTTGCAATACTGCCTTCTCAATGGTATCGTTTAGTTGGACTATAGCTGATTCTACGTTGTCGGGTGGTCTCAGTGGAATGCTTGTATTTAAGTTTGTGTTAATGTAGTCGCGATAGGTATCCCAGTCAGTTTTGTTGTTGTGCCATAGTTTGGACTTGGTTGTGTTCACTTCAGTTGAATTAAGTTCGAGTAGTATAGGTGTATGGTCTGACGATAGTTCCAGTCTTGATGTTATGACACATTTATTTAAGTCTATGTCTTTGAGTATATAAAAGTCAATGAGGTCTGGCTTTTTATTTTTGTCTGTTGGCCAATACGTGGGTTCGCCAGTACTAAGATGTTTAGCTTTTGCTAACAGCAGTCCACCCTGTAGGTTTTTACCTTTCTTGTTTGATATTCTGGAGCCCCAGTCTGTATGCTTCGCATTATAGTCGCCTGCAGCTATAAAACGGTGTCCGAGAGTTTTTAAGAAGTCAAGGTATTGCGACTGTGAGATATTGTGCTTTGGTGGGCTGTACACGGCTGTTATTCTTAGTGGTCCGGATGAGTCGAAGATTTGTATGCTTGTCGACTGGATATAGGTTTCTTGGAATGGAAGCAGTACGTTATATTTAATGTTTTGTTTAATAATGATAGCAGTCCCACCGTGTCCTGTACCGTCGGGATGGCTTGTGTGGTACATCTTGTATCCACTTATGTTCATGTGCTGGCTACTTGTATAGTGTGTTTCCGATATCAAAGCAATGTCAATGTAGTTGTTGTGTAGGAGAAGCTGTAATTCATTCAGGTGATTTTTTAATCCGTTTTAGTGTCCATTCTTGTTGTCGAGTTTTGTCAATAGTACTGTTATGATGTTCATCATATTACTCATTTGTTGCGCTAGTTGTTTTATTATATCTTTTATTTCCGCTAAATCTTATGAAAATTCGGTCTTTTTTTCTGTGTTTTCACTAGTCTCGTTTTTGTTGGATTCGTTTTTGTTGCTTTCGTTTTTGTTGTGTTCCTCATCTTTTTGTTGAGGTTGTAACTGATTTGTGGGGTTTCTACGGTTACTGGCTGCTGTTTGGGCGTACGTTATTCCAATTTTGACTTTGTTTGATGTCTGTTCTACTACCTGATGGTCATCTTTTTTATCGTCTTTCTCTTTTAGTGAGGAAAATCTTTTAATTTTTAGATGTTTGTATACGTCACATCCCTTATAGTTGGCTGTGTGTGAGCCGCCACAAAGAGCGCATTTAATTTGATCTGCACTTATTAGTTTGCAGTCAATAGTTTTGTGCTTGCCAGCGCATTTCACGCAGATCGGGTCTTTGCAGAAATTTCGTGTATGACCATATTTTTGGCAGTTTGGGCACTGAGCTACCGTGCGTTTGTGGTGTGGTGGCTCAAATATGACTTTGGTACATAGGAGTGTTGTAATATTAAAGATTTCTCTATTATTTGCTTTGGCTTTTAGTTCAATGAAAAATAGCGGCAGTGGTTTCATTGTCAGTTTTTGTTGTACGTTGTGTATATTAATAACGTCGTGGCCTAGTTCCGATAGCTCGTTCTTAAGTTCGTCAAGGTCAGTGGCGTAGTGCATATTCCTAAGTACTGTTTTGAATCCCCGCTCCTCTTTCGGCTTAAAGGTGTAGTATTTAGTTTTGTTTTCCCTGAGCATCTTAACCACCGCCAAGTAGTTCGACGAGTCATTTGTCTGTACGCATACTTCGTTGTTTTTAAGTGTTTTTAAAATGTAGTTTTGTTGTATTATGTTTTTCAGAGCTTTGTTTAGTACGTTAATTTGTTCTACGTCCTGTACGTATATTGGTGGTGGCTTGTGAATTTTAGTAGGTGGTCGAGGTTGATTTGGCGCATTAGAATTTGCTTCTGTACCACTGCCGTCTTCAGCCGTTTCATCTGGTGAGAGGAGTTCGAACTTGTTATTAGTGTTAGGCGCGCTCAGCCAGTATTTTTGCAGTGTTGTTTGTGTTGTCGTTAGTGTTTGAGTTTTTTTCCTACTTTTTTTACTATTGCTATTTTGTTCGGAAGTGTTGTTGGGAGAGAGCTTACTACGGTTTCGTTTTATTTTTGACTCTTGTGGGTTTTGATTGGTTGAAGTTTGTACTTGCGTGTTTGATGACTTTTCTCTGATCAATGTTGTTGCCGAAGAGAGGGAGCAAATTGACATTGTAGCTGAGAAAGATGACGTGGTGGTTGTTGTAATTAGTGAGATAGCAGCTGATGTCTGCGTTGTGGTTGTTGTTGTTGTTGTTGGTTGGAACGAGGAGAGTGGCGTCGTTGGTGAAGCACATTGTGCACTCCACGGCAGAGGCTGAATATTACCTGCTGTCATGGAACAGCTGACAGTTAGTTGAGTGGTAGAGCGAGAGGCTGCTTTTGTTGGGATTGATGATCCGTTATTGTTTTCTCTTTGTGAGTGTGTAGATGTTTGTTGTATTGCGGGAGAGCAAGAACGCGCTCTCTCGAAATTAACGGGAAGTGTGGCTTGGTGTGAGT
>JAWNKX010000035.1:0-111810 GCA_035041755.1 Cacoxenus indagator | reverse complement strand
AATTTATATGCAAAAGCACTCCGCGTTCGAGAAAATAATTTTTTTAAAGTTTTTTTATTTATTGGTGTTGACATTAAACCACAACAGCCACAATACAAAACAATAGAGTAACTTTCATTTATATAACACAATATCTTCTATCAACATATTTATTCATATAGAGACTTGACTTTATCAACCCCTTTTTACTTTAACGTCAACATATTTTAATGAAAATTATATGATTCGAAAGATATTATTCTCTAGATCAGAACCCTGTAATTAATATATACTGTAAATAATAATATAATGATGTTACTGTAGGAGAAAACAGGTGAGAAAATTTAACGCTAGTAAAAACAACAACCATTGAAAACTCTGTTCGGCTCACTGCTTGCAAAAAGTTTATCTGCAAATATATTGACCATACAAAGAAATCAATATAAAAGGCAATGGTAGGTGTGATGTCGAAAAAGTAGGTGATTTTCGAAGGTTTTGGCAAACATTAAAAAGCAACGGCAATCTGAAACTCTGGCATTTCATAGAAACAAACGAAGAATCTGATCTGAGTCAGATGATGATGAGGAAGGCCGAGCGAGTGCAAGATGCGTTTACTTACAAAGCTGCTAGAAATACAGCGAAGTGGCCAGCAACAGAAAGAACTGGGATTCATGAGACAAGTAAACGTGCGCAAACAGTAGAGGAGATCGAACGGGTTTTTCGTTACACTACTGTTCATTATAACGATATATAAATACTTCAACACACCTTTTGAAATCATCCTGATACTGTTACAGACATGTTACTGTTAAAAGGAAACATACATTAATGTTGTTGAAACATACATTAATCTTGTGTCGATATACACAAGATAGTTAATCAAAAAGTGAAATGGCAACAACAAAATAGTGTTGGCAATATAACCAAAGAACATTAAATTCTTGGCCGTCGAGAGTACAACGCCAGGCTAAAGCGATGGAAGGCCGCATAGAAGAGTATAAGTACCACATAACTTACAAAGGAAACCTACAAATGAAAGCGCTAACCAAGAATATAGCAGTTACTGTCTATCATTTTAAAATATAACAAAGGATAACTTGACTGGTATATTAAAAAATACGATTAATTCGTCAACCATATATTGTATACAAATACTGGAACTATTTCAGCAACGTTCCAAGTAGTGTAGCCCAGCAGTCCAGCCTGAAGGAAAACGCTATAGTTTTCGGGAAGGATGAAAACCTACCGCCACTCAAGTGGCTATTAGCAAGATTGATAGAATTGATTCCCGGTAGAGATGGCGGCGCTAGGGTACCACGGAAACTGGTACAATCCGTCCAGCGGTCGCGAAGCTATGCGTTCTGAATGGTAAATTTCACTGTTGGAAGCCCTCATCTTCAAAAGGGTTGTCGTTGAAGCCCAGTCCCGATTTAAATCACACCTGCTTTTTGCCATAGAACAGAACTGGGACGATTAGAGTGTTGTATAAAGCCAGTTTGGCCTTTCGAGAAAAGGCTCTATAACTTAATTGCCCCTTGAGCCCAAAGAAACAGGGTTTGGCAAGAGTAATTCTGCGCTTAATTTCAGTGCTAATGTTATTGTCCCTATTTAATGCGGAGCCGAGGTAGACGAAGTCCTTGACTACCTCAAAGTTTTTGCTGCCTACTGTGACGCTCTATCCGAGACGTTGATGTTTTGCGTCATTCTGTGATGACAGCATATACTTTGCTTTTCCTTCGTTTACCGCTAGACCCATTTTAGGCCCTTCCGCTTCAATGCCAGCAAACGCCTCATTGACGGCTCGTTGGCTTCTACCAATCATGTCAATGTTACCTGCGTAAGCTAGCAGCTGAACGGACTTTTGGAAGATCGTGCCTCTAGTGTTGATCTATGAATTTCACACGATTTTCATGGTCTTCCTTTTTCTTTCTGAGGAGCCGCTTCTCTTCGCTTCTTTTGTGTAGCGTAGAGCTCACGAACAGCTCTCGTCGTACGATGCAGCATTGTCTTCTAGGCCGACTGCTTGGCTGCTTGGTTGCCTGCACTCGTGTTCAAACCATCGGTTTTTCATGGGTGGTGTCATACAACTCAGCCTATCAGTGGCAGCTTCTTTGATGGGTTCTTGACAATGCTTCCATTCTTCTTCTATTGTTAGTGCAGGCAGCGTCAAACTTTCAGAGAGTTTATGGGAGACTGTGTTGGCAAAGTTTTAGCAGTGGGTGGTGATTATAGCTTTCCGACGTCGAACCTTGGTGTTTTTTCTCGACTTCATCGTTCTATCGCTATCCGCTTTCTTACCTTGGCTACAACATTGAAATGATCCGATGTTGTCTCCTCGGAAGGCTCGGAGATCGAGAATACTGGAGGAGTGTATGACGTCGATCCCAATGTGATGAATCTGGTTGACGGTTGATTGATCAGGGCACCCCCAGGTCCCGTAATGGATTTTTAGGTGTGGAAACTGGGTATTCGCTGTAGAGAGGTTTCGTCCCGAGGCAGAGTCCACCAGCCTGAGTCAGTTTCCGGACGTATTGTCGTGCAGGCTGTGCTTTCCGACGACTCTAGCAAAGATTTCTTCTTTCCCCAGCTGTGCGTTAAAATTTCCTACAACGATCTTTGTGTCGCAGCTGGGCCATATATCGTACATTCTTTCTAGGAGATCATAGAAGTCATCCTTGCTATCGTCATCCTTGCCTCTGTAGGGGCGTGAGCGCAAAACAGGCTAATGTTGCCGAATTTAGGCTTGATGCGGATTGTTGTGAGGCGCTTCCTTACGCATTTGAAGCTTAAGACTTTTTGCCTAAATTTGCCTCGAACAACAAATCCACATCCAAATAAACGCTGTTTTCCCTCCCTGTAGCAGAGGTGGCAGTTTCTCATCCTCCTTTCGCCCCGCCCTTCCCACCCGTCCTCCTGGATTACGGTAATGTATGCTTTGTAGCAGTCCAGGTCTTCCACAAGTTCATCGCCTTCACGTGATCTGTTAAGGGACGTAGATAACTTAAAATTATTGTCCTTTTTCGTTTGCTGGGGTCGTTATTATTAGATCCGTTCGTATCCGAGGCTTGTAGTTGTCTCTGAACAATTTTTTTTTAAGTGTTGAGGGAGTTAACCTCACGCACAACTTCCAAATGGAAAGCCAGGCCCATATTTTTCCCCGCGTGCGGGGGATCTGGACAAAATTCGGTGTTGTTAACCTCGCTGAGGATGTGAGCGCCGCCGTTGGCCCTAATTTACTGGGACTATTGCTGTCATCCCGCCAGTTTGGGACCAATAACCAACTTTACCCTTTGTGTACAAGCCCTGCCACCCCGAGTGGTTAAACTACGACGGAATAACTTTTGTATTGCCTGACACAGTTGTGCTGTTCGCACGTATTAGAGAAAATGTCGCTATAACTAGAAAAACTCCTCTGTGATGACATAAATTATTCAACCACTCAAACTTTTAACCACTCAAAAGCTTTTTCAACAGACCGTAAGCCAAAAACTTAACCAAACCAGTTATACTGTTTCGAGAAGTAATAATTTACCACTAATTAATTGAACAATCGAAATATTATAAATTATATTATAAATATATATATGCCAACCGCAAGCAATAAAATTAGTTTGACGCATACACTGCTGTTGCTGCGTAGACCACGCTAAATATGTTCTGTTGTGGAGCGTATTTCGAGCCTCCAATTTCATTAAAATTCGCTGTGTAAATTGGTTATGCTGAAATCTTTATTTCACAAGTTATTAAATTTCTATATAAATTATGTTATTTTACACTCTTACAAGTGCTCTCCTCAGCTGTCACGATTTCTTTGGCTTTGTACATTAAAGGCAAAGGTGAAAGCGTAAAAAAAGCTTTAACCACTGCTACCTCTGCATGCAGGTGCGAAAGACACAGAGTCATACAGAAGTGCAGTCACAACGGTAGTCAAAGCTCGGCTAGCTAACCCAATAAACAATACATCGGATATTCTGTTTGTCTACTTGCCCCCCTCCCTGACTACTACTTGACGGCGCAACAACTGCCTCGCTCGATCTGTCGTCAACCACTGTAGTCTGTTTACGGGGAATATGAATGACTTTATAATAAATTTATTACTTTCAACTGCAAAGCTGTGCTTTGAAATTAAAAAAAATATAAACAGTTTAATAGCAACAACATGATAACGGCAAAGCCTGAAAGAATGCTATATATCGCCTCAAAAAAAGTTATATTGTTGGATACGGACGTGGATATGGGATTGAATATGCGTGATTGAATATGCGTGAGTTGCTAGCCAATGATACGCATAAATAACAAACGTGAAATTAGCGTAACGTGTTGAATTTTAAATCCCATTGCATACTTTCGGGCTTGTCTTGCCCTTTTAATTGTTACTGCGGTGACATGCAAATACAATTGCAGCAAAAACAACAGCAAGAAGAATATTGCATTGTTTCCTATTTTTTTTTTTCGCTGCTGTTGTGCGTGTTCTAACTTAATAAAAATCTAGATGCTCCGGTTTTTATCATCAGTGCATCCTTCTTTACCAAACAGCTATTATTGCTTGAATGAGAAAATATTCCGGAGTTTAAAATTTTAACGTTTCAAGGGATTTTTAACTTTATGCTTACGTCTTGCTGTATATTATTTGGAAATTAATAAATTCAATTTTTGTAAGAGTAATTAAAGTGAACGCACGAAAATAAGCAAACGGAGACATAACTCATTGCACATAACTCACAGTAGTTAAAAAGTCAAAAGTGTCAAATTTAAAATTTCGTATGCTAAACAGAAAGGATCCACAATAGGAGATCGACCAAAAGCGCTACCGCAGCGAATGCAAACCAAAAAGGACAGAAAAAAATCTGAAGAGCATCGACACGTTTGTCCAACACCTTTTGGCAACCGCACGCCAGATTGAAATGCGTCTCATTTGCATGAAACGCGATTTTCGGGGCAGTAATGCGAGAAAACATTCATAATTTTTGTCGTTGAGCCCAATCTGAGCATATATACCACCGTTAAGATCACTCGCTCCCAAATGAGCGCAACATAATGAAATGTGTTTAATAAAAATACAAATGGCAAAGTTCAAGGGATTTCCACTCTTGAAATTATGCAATAGAAAACTAAGTAACTGCGTGCATTCAAAATATGTAGATATAAAGTAGGAGTTGCATAAGAGGCCTAAAAAACATGGAAACATAGCTTAATATAGGTTGCTTACACAGCACGGATTGGCGGACCACTCAGCCAAGCCGGAAGGTATCCCCTTCTTAAAGTGCGAGTGTTTATAATTTAATCCCTAGGGAGGAAACTATGTGATATGTGCGTATCTAAGGAATATCATACATTGTCCATCGTATGCACATCAAAACTGACCAACTGTACATCCATATGCTTGTTTAGTTACTTTTATATAAAGTACTCAATATTAATGACATATTATTCATACAGCTACGCTACATTTGCATACTTCTGGCTGTCATATACATTAATTTTGGGTTGACTTTTGAATATGTAACTTCAGCATTGGATATACATAAATTAACAAGACTTGCTGTCGACAAGTATACAATAGTTCTCAACAAATACTTTAACTAGCAAAATTCTACAAAACAAAGTCTTTAAGTCAGAGGTGTTGAGCTGTGAGGCAGAAGGAACTGTGTAAAACAACTATTTGCTAAAGTAGGAGAAAACTGAAGCAAATATAAAAGTGTTGGCTACTCTTTGGTGTTCGTTTGCAATATAGCACCTTGCATATGTGTCTTTGGGAGTGTTAAATATTTCATAAATATTAACGCAAAGGAACGTGCTCATGTCCTTTTCTGCTGATATCCTGTTGCGTTTATGTGGGAAACATTACTTAATTTAATAAAACTATTTTTAACTTTTGCGCTGTCAGGCATAGATAGATTGGTGCTGTAATATGGCTCAGCTGTTAATTGAAGTAATTGTTTGTACGATTAAAACATGTCAAATAAAGTTATTGTAGCAACTTAATTTGTGTAAATATACCCTGGGAATAGAGTATAGGTGAATGAGCTTCCTCTTTAATGAGAAGGTGGGTAGAGTATATACTATTCAACATGATTGATTTAAGTTGGATTGATTTAAGTTGGATAGAGATGACTTAGATTGAGTTGTCTGATTTATTTGTAACTAGAGGTTACCCAGCGAGTTGTTAACTTATGGCTTGCTCACCGAGTGGCGTGTGTTATCCTGACGCTGGGTGGTTTTTTTCTCACCGTCTTTTCTTTTAATTTTCTCTTTGGTTTAAACATTTTTAAATAAGTTTCTCAAGCAGATTTTCGATTTCGAATATGACATATTTTTTAAAGACAAACTGATGAAACAATATTGATTTCATACAAAGAAATGGGATGAAATTTCCCGACATGGATTCCAATGAAAGTTGGGCAAAAACCTTCGTCAGTTTTAAAAGAACACATATTAAAAATTTCCTACCAATCGGTTAACTCAGTCAAACGTAATAGGCAAGCATAAGAATAAAGGTACAAAAACACACCTTTCTTTATATATATAGATTAAAATGATATTAGCAGTATTTTTATTTGATAAATAGTTTCTTTACCTGATTTAGAATGTTTTCTATGATTTTGGCACCCATTTACATTGCTTAAATTTCAGGAAGAATTTAAATCCACAAATTAGAATGTGACACTGGGAGACCTTTTGACCGCAAACAATTCCCACTTATAAATTACACACCAACTCTTCTACTAAGGAAAACTAAGAGTACTTGCAAGAGCAATGGGCATATACATTCAATTACTTTTAGATTGTTTGCAGTGATATATTCCAATATACAAACAAAAGAGATAAGCGACCTCCTAGAATCTCCGGGTTACACATCTTCTTTTAAGAAGTTTCTCCTTTTGACAAAAACTTAGAGCGACTTGAAAAAGTGATCTATAATCTAACTGCATCACTTGGCATTTGTGAAGCGCTATTACGCTATGCGTTTCATAGCTTACGGTTCTGCTCAGCAATATTGTCACTTAACCATACGGAAGAGACATTTAAACGCGCTTCATAAACTCGTACTTACATTATCATCTATTACATAAACGCATATTTTCCCCTCTCATTCATATCAAACAGCTAATGTACAACAATCCATCAGCTCTGAGAGTTTTATCAAAAAATTCTAACGTGAAATCGCGAAACCTTAAAACGACGCCGGTTGAACCTTTTGAACTCAACAAAACCACATTCATATTTTACATTCCCATTCAATTTCCATCAGACAGAAAAATAAGTGCACCCATTATTCTATGGATTTGACTTACTTCTCCTTCTTCATTGCTATGCAAATATTGTGAGTATGAAAATATTATGAACAATAAGATACCACACAAAATACTTAAATAAGTAAAAGGTGGAGTTTGTTAATTAATAATTGAATAAGATAATTGAACATAAGTGGACACAAATATACCCTATCTCTTAAAAAGGGAACCTTCCACAATCAGTGTGAAAAAAGGGAAATTTTTCTACACGACATTGCGTAAACTCATTTACGAGTGTGTGAAATTTATTGAGTTTTTTGCCCACATTGGCAAGTGCATATATCTTGTGAAACACTTAATTATTATCATAAATAATTATTGTATTTAACTTTATGATAGAGCGATTTCAGATCCGTTTTTAATTACATTTTCCGGAAGAGTGCTTACATAAAAGGGTAAGTATAGAAACTGTGAACCGGAAAAGGAGAAATTTGTAAAGCACGAGTACAAATAAATTTCGCGCTTGAGAAATTAAAATGCACGAAAGTATTTTGGGTAAAGGAAACGAAGCAATAAAAATCTTCATTTAAGTATAAAAGCAAAAACAAAAAGGAATGCTGTTTTTTTTATAGATATTAATGCCATTTTCGTTGCGGTTGTCGCAGGCGACACTTTTTCTGTAAATTAATAACGAGTCAAACAAAAGCGAAACCCAGCAATGGCAATTTATTTCGGGCTTTTGCATATTATAATTTCAGGCGAGCATACAAGTACCACCCACTCAAGTACTAAACACAAGTATAATGAACTTTTTTTGTGGGTTTACAACCACGTAGACGTATTAGTCAATGTGGCAAATGTAACTCATCCGCCTGTTGAGTAGCTCAACCCCATTACTCTTATAAGCAAATTTCACAATAGACGCGTCGCGTTTTAATTACTGACCTTCAGTACTGCTTACCTATAGTCTGTGGATCTCGTTTACTCAACGTGCTATAAAAAAGTTTGCGTCATTAACCTGTTCATTACCCTCCGATGAAAGTCGTACAAATCTTATCACTCACAGACTAAGGCAGACTAAAGCAAAGCATGCACTTTTTCCTGACCACTCCAAGAATGGCTTCATTAATAACAAATACACGTTGACTAATTTTGCAGAAATGGCAGTAAGTGACAGAATATACGAGTATATATAATATATGAGCTGGGTACAGGAATTAAAAACAAAACAAAACCAAATTGTGTGTATTTATATGTAATCTTCTTCTTGTTAATATATACAAATTACGTGCCAAGTTGGTCGAACAACTTAATCTCCTAAAATACTTTAACTTTAATTTGTACTATACGAGTGCACTGCATTTGAATTGTTTACAATATTTTCTATTTTTTATTTCATTCTATTTGAGATTTTTCTTTATATTTTCATTCAATATTTAACTTTTATTTTATTTTCGATTGTCAAATGTATTCAGCTACTTAACGCCAAGTGTCGCTAGCTGTCACACTGATTCACTACCTGCCAGTCAGCTAAAATGTTAGCGAAAAGTTTGTCCCAAAAAGTTTTTTACATACGAGTACATTTTGGCGTGTCGGAAATTTCGCTTTTCCCTTTGCGAAAAACGACAATGACAACGAGGGCTCAAGGACACCATGACGACGATTCGCTGCGCGATTGGTTGTCTTAACGCTTGTTGTAAGAGTAACTGATATGCAGTGAACCAAAGACTGCTTTAAGCACTTAGTACAATTGTTCAAAGATATGTTCCAATTTTTAATTTAATCATACTGATGTTTCGTCTAATGAAAAATGTAAAGGGACAGGAACATTAAAAACTCTAAAAAAAATATAAGGTGCAAATTGAAGAGTCAGAAAATTAAAATTTAAATTAATTTTTATATAAATCTTTCCACATGTGTATAAATTTGAATTAACTGCCTTAAATAAATTGGACGTACTGAAGTTTGCATTGAGTAAAAAATCGAATTCCCTATTCGTATGTAAAATATCTTAAATGTCAAAAAGGTCACCTACATTATACTTATTTTACCAGTTCTTTCTCTCCATACCAGAAGGCGAATTTAATATTTATTTTTAGCTTGAAATATGTAAAAATATTATGTGTTATCTCCTCTAAATAATGCGCCAAAATATTTATTCAAACGCTTTTGTATCCCACTAAAATCCTCTTCATGTGCTTAAAAATGCATCACTTCCGTTTAATAGTATGTGCCGAAAAGTGTGCTTTAAACTTTAGGTGAAAAGGATCTGGCATAGAGGGGAAAAAACCTAGCGTAACTGCATATTCGCACTCAAGTATGCCCACTCAACAATACATGTTGAAGCAGAAATGCCCGAAAACCACAAGTAGGTCGAGTGAGTCGACTGATGGTGGAAGGGTGACAAGATTTCACTCGCTTGCCTTAGATAACATTTCTAGTCAACGAAGCATTCCTTGAGTGTTCCCACTGCACTCACAGTTTAAAAAATCCCGTAAAAAATAGTTTACAGCTGTGGGTCTAAAATTATACAACGTTACAATTCGGTAAATTTGTTGTGATGGTTGTAAAATAAGTGCTACCGAATTGCACTCTAACCCATGATATTTTCAGTGTTTAACAGGAGCAAATTGGAAAGCATTTTGTACGCACATTTCCTTCAGTCAGTTAGAGTATTTTTATATCGATTACAAGGCAGTGAAAATGGAATTTCACTGATTGGTTTAGAGGCTTAGGTTGTGCTCTACCATATTTACATACATTTATAGACATTACTTCCCACAAGCAGCGAACTTAATACAAAGTACGGACAGACGTACACTGTCTCACCTCGTTTACATATACCAACGTTGGCATAGTTCTGGGGTCATTGAGACTTGAAGAAAAAGCGGAATGCAAAACTGCATAAATTCTTGATGCTTTGCTGCTATAATTTTGGCCCCACGAACAATTACACTGATTGTAAATTGTGCTTAATATTCTGCATATAAATTACGCCCAAAAAGTATCCAATACATATCCTAAGTGTGCTGCCGAACGCAACCAAACAGCACAACAAGGCACACGGTGCAATTCAAGAAAACGCAAAGTATTTTGTACGCTAGCATACTTTCCAACTGTTTTGCCCACTTGGTCAAAAACATTCTCAACGATTAGGCAGCATATTGGTGGGCGTTCGAATAAGTATCTAAGGAGTTGTAAATCAAATAACGTCCTTTTTCCACGGGAATGGGCGTACTGAGAGTACAACACAGCCAAAGTTTAGTTAAGACGAAAATTATGCAGCATAGATCCTGTTCTATTGCGTAACTCAGTTGGTATTGCTGATTCTGTAAGCGACAAAATGAGACTTTACCAAGAAGCAACCCACACAAAAAAATTATATTCATGTTGCTTAAGCGTTTTGTGTAACTCCGCCGCCTATGCCAGTCGAGCACATATTTAGAGCTATAAACCTAAGCCAACTTTACGTAAACTTAATTGTATAATTTCCAAGAGTTATAGCTAAGCTTGAAAGTCGCCAACAATCAAGTAATTGCAAGCAAGCCATCAAGTCATCAGACCACTAAACTTAAGCTATTCATAATTTCCTTCCAGTCAATTGCTTAGCGCAATATCTGTACATCAAAATGTAGATTCTTGCGGAATTCCATAACAGATGGAATAAAATGACTAGATGTTAACCAGCACTGCAAACGGTCAATGGCTCCATAAGTCAAAAACCAAACCAATTGATGAAGCAGTTACAGACCAGAAAGCGATTTCATGACTGACTAAGCGCATTTAAAGAGATTTCGTAGGTTTAAGGCAACAGTAAAGTGGCCCACTCCATGCAAAATATGCTCAAAATTGCAGTAAGTAGCCTGATAAAGAAGGCCCAAATGACCCAAAAAATCTGTTTCATTAGGTTGCCCGATGGTAAAGTGGCAGGACGTCTATTCTCATACAAATAATCACATAGTCGTTGCTGTCGTCGTCCTCTCTGTGATGGAAAAATTAATCCCTTCTTTAATATTTATGCTTGTGGTGACCAGAGCCAGTTGAGTGGCATTGCGAAGCCGAGACCAAAGGGAAAGGAGTGTAAGAGTGGAAAAAGAACCGAATTGATTTATCTGCAGGAAGTGGTACATTGAAACGACTTAAAATGCAACCAACGTTTATCGTTTCACCAAGTACTCCTCAACTACTGAGTATGTATGTCTCTGAGGTTTCAGAAAAGCACACAAACATATGCAATGCCAGTGGTTGAATGCAAATCAATTATAGATTTGAATAGCACTCAACACATATTCGAGTATGTTGGTTGAGAGGCCTTCAAAGTAGCTTGGGGCGAAATACTCGTAGCAGATACATTCATAGAAAAGAGAATTAGTTTTGCGCTTCAAGTAGTCACAATCGGTTGAGAATTGGTTACTTTAACCATTATTTCGAGACCTTCTTATATACACATACCTGGGAACCTCTGAAGCGTAACTGCTAGACCACCAAGCCAAAGAGATCTTACTATACGGTTAAAAGGCTCAAGCTCTAAAAGGGAGCTGTTATTTAAGCATACTTTACTGCAATTATCGAAACAGCATGTATCACACACATCACAGTCAATCTTGACACATTCATTAACAAAATTAATTAAAATTCTCCACCCAATTAACATGTCAATGTACGTTACCTTCATTCACTCATAAAATTCACTCTTACGTTAGTACCCTGCAGTATGCTCGGTGGCAATTGCAAACTTTTCGATAGTAATTCACTAGTCTCTTTATGTATACTGGTAGCTGGTGAATTCAGTAGCCGTAGATAATGCAGAGGCGAATTAGTAGGTGAGAACAATTGTAGAGTTGTTTCTCTTTTACTCTCATTCAACTGTTGTTGTATCAGACTCCCATTATTATTTGGGCAAGACAGAAGATTAGCCTGTTTGGGGAGCGCTGAACTGCGGAAAAAATTAGTATGTAAAATTAGTGTGTTAACAAATGTAAAAATATAAAACAAAGAAAAAGTGCCTTGTCATCACAGGTCGGTATCATAATTAAGGTCGAAATGAAACGCATGCACTTCCAAACAGTTAATAAAGGTAAGTGTTTATATTAAAAAAAAAGGATCCTTTGATCCCTTAGAATAAGAAATAAAGATAAAAAAATAAAAGAGACATTTGACGACTTAAATAGTAAGAAGAAAAATAAATGAATGTATTAAGTTATTACTTATTAATATGTTTATACATATTTTTAGCAAGCATCAAGAAGGAGAACGAAGTGCTGCGCAACCATCTAAAAATTCCATTCGAAGTTGTGTCAAAACAGAACACCACGATATCCCAAAGAGGATGTAAACCTAATCATAGAAGAAGAATTAAAATAATTATTTAGCTTTACATTTTGTCTTTAAATACAATTTTTTACTTATTGAACAACTAACAATTAATAATAACTGGTCTCATTTAGCTCATATTCACTGGTGAAGTAACTGGTGAACGGTAATGTAGCGGTGGCAATTACCACTACCATTGACATCTGTCATTCACCAGTTAAATGCATGTAAAATGGATAGACAATAAATGTGGCAGTCTCAACACTAATTAGCACGATGCGACAGCATATTGTCTGTGGGTCTCAAACAAAGAACAGTAGACAGAGCGGCAAACAGCGGTGGTTTCTTTTTTATATTTAATCTATAACATTTATCGCAGTAATCTGCATAGATAAATTGTCGACTTATAAATTACGAACTAACGCAATATTCAATCATATCCCCTCATTCCGCTTTGTTTAAGCGGAGTCTTTGATACAACTCTCACTCAATAAATCACTCAATCATACCTAATCATTTATTCACTCAATTGCTTTGAGTGACTTCGAGAAGTGCTGTAAATGTTCCCTTTTTAGTTGATTTGCCACGTCGTGTTTAGATCATAGACCTCATATGGGTGTGTCTTGTAGATTTCGAGTAAGAAAAATTTGGGCTGTAGAGATGAGACAGACATACAAACGAACTTGGTCTGCTTTCAAAGAGACTAGCCAATTTTTTTTACGAAATCTGTTCGGTTCCGCAAACAGTGCTGCCAGAGGCTTAACCAAAATAGCTAAAAGATGTCAACAACCTATTAATAAGAATGTTATTTAAAAAACAGCTGATCGCCTCCTAAACATAAGTGGCCTTGCGCGCTTTGTAGAACCTTCGTTCATTTATTTCGCACTCCACTGCGCATTATTCCGTTGTCGGAAAACATTGTTCCGTTTTACACATTTGCGCAATTGTGCCTTCGCGTAGCTACCACAAGCCAATAAACTTTGAACTAAAAGAAACTTTGATTTTGTTCTACGTACACATATCGCGTGTGCGTTCCAGCTAGTCTGCTATACTTATATGAGTAATATAGCAATGGACATTTTTCTCATAATAGTGCAACGACCTAAGCAACGGCATTATTAATGCTGGTATTTGTGGCGAGCATTGCAACAAACAATTAGCATCACAACATACTGGAGCTCGGCAACTAGAAAAATCCCATAAAAAGGCGTTTGTAAATTAAGTGACACGATAGAAGACATTTTTTCTCTGACGCGTGCATATTTTGTTTGCATATTTAAGTTGGCTAAGAAATCACACCTGCAACTCCGATGTTCCACTATGTCTGGAGATGTATGCGTGGAGAACGTTAGCTTAATAGACTTTAGAATGCATTAAAATAGATTAGAAAAAGGGCTCTTAATGGTGTTTCGTTAAGTTTACTATTTATTATATCCTGTAATGTAATCTAAGCAAACATCGGTCACAAACATAAATTCGTTACAATCATAATCAGCTAACATAATCTAAGGTTTTATGTTATTTTGGGTTTCGTTGTTCTTACTGCCTACTTGTACCTCGTCCCTAAGTTTGCCAAGTTAGACATAATTTAACCTTTCCTTGCAGCCTCTTTCTTTTTCTTTTCTTCCATCTTGCGCACTTCAGCCTTCTTCTTGGCTTCGTCCTTACGCATCTTCGCGGCCTCCTTCCTCTTCTTGACGGCACCAGTTGGCGGAGTTGACTCAAGATAACCGCCATCAGCCATGCGTTCGAACGATTCAATGGGATCGTAAGTGGAGTAGAATGCCGTGTACTTATTACGACGTGGCACCAACCGAAATGAGTAAGTGAGTAACAATCCAGACAACGCGAATGCACAGGCAGTCCTCACATTACGCATGCATTGTTTATAGTGAGTGCCATGCATCGGAAACTTGAATTCTGGCATTGCAAGTTTTATAATAATACGTCTCTGCCCTGGGAAAACAAATTACAAACTGAATTTTAAATAGGAAAGTTTATGTTAGGCAATTGGAAATAAATACAAAGCCTACTACGAGTGTATGCAAATTTTAAATGTATAAAAAATGTTGATTTCAATTTTGACTTTTATTGACCCAAACTAGAAAATGATATTTTGGAGTTGTTACGTATGAGGGCCTTGGAAAATGGGAAGGGCCTTGGCCAGGCTATTTGGTTAAGATTGCAACCTCTGGTGATATTGGTTAGAGTTGTGACGGATCTCCTTCAGAACAGTTGCCATACTCCAGAGACTGGTGATTCCTAGAAACCAGGAAGCCCCAGTTGCGCAGGGTGGAGCCTTTTTTGAATTTTCTTATATGTTGCTGGCAAAAGTGGTACCCCAGAGTTGAATTGCGTAATGCCCAACAGGGGCCACTATTTGTGTTTAGATTGTCGTCTTGTTATAGAGAGACAATTTACTGGATATCCGTAGTAGGCAATGGAGCCTACGTAGTTTGCATGAGGTGGTGTTTCTGATATGGGTTCGCTATGTCATGCGCTTGTTGAGTCAGTCAAAATATTTAATACAACGCACAGGTAATCATGAGTACACATTTTTTGGATGATCAAAAGTGATGAATGAGTAAGACGTTATATTGGAAGGAGTGATTATTCAGACAGTTTCCTTTCGACTTGAACAAAGATATACCTGTTTCCTACTATACTCTAACCAAACTAGTTAATTGTTAGTAAGTACGAATGTGAAGAGGGCGCCTAGTTCTACATTCATCTTCGCTCAATTCGTTCTAAGATATATCTTTTATGATACATAAAGGCTGCAATGAAACAAACCCAGCATACAATAAAACCTCGCTGAACCACTCATAAATATTAATTTATGAAGAAGCTAGTGTCCCACCAATGTTAACGAGAAGCGATATCAAATTCTACAGGAATTCGGTCTTCGACCCAGAAAAAACTCCGGAAAAAGTTCTCCGGTTAAGGTGCCAACCCTCGTATATACAACCCACCGTACAACCATACACGTTTTCAATGACGAGAATTCTCACTCTTTTACAACATCAAGCTGTTATAAAAGAACTATAGTGACTAGATAGAGTTTTAATGTGGTAACAACGCAAGAGGAAAATGCCTGACAAATGAAGTCACATTGATTGAAGGATTTATGTATTATGTTAATTATTATATCACTATGTTATAGGGACATTTCATATTGAACGATACTCTTTTACCATCACAAAGACACTTAAGACACTACTCTCCAAGACAATAAATTCTACCTCACCTCATTTTTAAATGGTCGCAATCAAATACTTAAGTTCAACTCCGTTCATCTAAACCATATTTAATAAACAAACAAGAATCAAACCGAAAACCATGGAAAATCCTTCCATTCCTACAGAGAACTAATTTTGCACTGAGTTGTAAAACCAACATACCGAGAGAAATCGTCCACCTGTCAGACTATTGAAAACAACAGCAACAACAAAGGCAGCAACTGCAGCTTAAATGAAGTGCCCTCTGCAATGGCAAACATCGTGGCTCTGGGGCAGCTTCCAACCATTGGAATAACTCCGCAGGTGGTGGAGGTGGACGTATCGAGTTCTGCAATATGAGTTACTAAGTTGGTGAGTGAATTTGCAACACTACGACACTAAGTGAGTAGCTGAGTAACTGACTCAATGACTAAATCGCCTGTTGACTGAATGTATGATACGCATATGTTTGAATGAATATATGTGGAGAAAGAAGAGAGAATGACGACATCACAACGCCGACGAAGACGGCAACGATGGCGAAGACGGCAACGACGACGAAGAGGGCAACGAGGGTGAAGACGTCAACGACGGCAACGACGACGAAGACGGCAACGTGGGCGAATACGGCAACGAGGGCGAAGACGTCAACGACGGCAACGAGGGCGAAGACGGCAACGACGACGAAGACGGCAACGACGGCGAAGACGACAACGAACGCAACTTCGGGCATTCGAGTAGAAGCGCGCATTCAAGATGGACGCAAAACGACGAGAAACGACGTAGAAGCGGATTTGTTTAAAATATTATACTTAACTTGTAATCTTTCCTAGACCTAAATCCTACATTTTGGGGGCTCGTCCTAACTAAAAAATATATACAACGGGAACGTAGTGAAGTGAAAATCTACATGTCGTGTTTGTTAGAGTTCAAACAAATAGAAATCGCGCTGCGTACGGTAAAAAAGAAAAATATTGAGCTGTTACACGCGCTCGTATTTGAAAGCAAAGGCGATAGAGATAATCGCAAACGGTTACGTGCATTTCAAGGATTCGAATATGATTATACTGATGAACGCTTTGAGAAGAAGAGCGAGTACATTGAAAAAGACTTGTCAAAAGAAGATCTCGCAATAATATCTAATTTGCTATACTTGCAACATAACAGCAGTGACATTAAACAGCATATTTTTAAAAATTTGATGAGTGGTCATTTACTGAGGGACGCAGATTTTAGCGCAAATGATGAAACCGACGACGAAACAGACTACGAAGACACCGACAAAAATGAAAGCAGCGAAAATAGCGTGAGTCAGGCATACGGCATAAGGGCAATTCGCGACGCATTGCAGACAACGAACATAGAATGGGATGGTCGGAACGGCAGTGTTGGCAGACGGGGTGTTGATTCAAAGGAAAGTAATATACAGACGCCGCCAGTATCTGTAAGCTATCGCGACATGGAAGAGAATATTCGCAGCTACGACGGCACCGAAACCATTTCAATCGAAGCTTGGGTGAGCGAATTCGAAGAAACGACTGAGTTAATGCGTTGCAACGAGCTTCAGAAACTGATATTCGCAAAAAAATCGCTGAAGGGAGTTGCGAAATCGTTTGTATTGAGCGAGAGAGGTTTGACGTCATGGAATTCTCTCAAAAGAGCATTGCTGAGCGAGTTCGAATCTAAAGTAAACAGCAAACTCATACACGAACAACTAGCTCATAGTAAGGGAGGAAACAACGAAGGCATTTTTGAGTATTTTTACCGTCTCAAAGAAACAGCTACACGAGGAAAAATTACTGACGATGTTTTGATGCAGTACATAATCGACGGTATCAATGCTAAACCGGCGAATAAAATCATTTTGTATAATGCAACAAATATGAGCGAATTCAAAGAAAAATTAAGGTGTTATGAAAAAATTAATGAAATACATAACTTAATTAAGAATGAAACGCACGACGAAAACAAAGAAAGAAAAAACATTGTGAACAAAAATGTGAAGCGAGATGTGAATTGCTATAATTGTGGCGAAAAAGGGCATCTGTCGAATGATTGTCAAAACAAAGGAAAAGGAAAGAAATGCTTCAAGTGTAACCAGTTCGGACACATTTCGAAAAGTTGCAAAGAAAATAAGGCGGTAGAGGATTCAAACATACGTCGAGTACGAGTGCAGAACAATTTAACCAACAAGGAAGTGAGCATTATGGGCAAGCGATTCATCGCATTATTTGACACTGGCAGTAAATTTAATATTGTCTCAATGCATGTATATAAAGAGTTGCAAGAACCGAAACTTGTCAAAGATAATATAAAGCTAGTCAAGTTTGGAGAAAAGCACAATGACAACGCAATCAAACCGATAGGACGTTTAAAACATGAAATACTGATCGACGAAAATTCTCTTGAACTTAATTTTTACGTTGTACCATCTAGCTGTTTCGATTTGCAATTACTAATAGGTGAAGAATTATGCATGCACGCAAAAGTTACAATTAATCGCGACGGTATGCACATCAAGAAGACGCAAGTAGACGAAGTTCAAGATGAAGTGGCGATAATGAAAATCGATGCGATCGTAAGTGAAAGCGACTACATGTCAACGAGAGTGCAAATGAGAATGCAAGGGAAAAAGTCTTAGAAGCAGTTGCGAACTACAAACCGATGAAAATAAAAACAACAAACGTGGAGATGAAAATAATTTTGAAAGATGAAACCCAAATATTTTCGAGACCGCGACGATTACCACATACAGAGACAACCATAGTTGATGCTCAAGTAGGCGAATGGTTAAAAGAAGGTATAATTGAAGATTCCGTTTCAGAATTTACAAGTCCAATTGTTTTAATAAAGAAATGTGATGGGTCTCCTCGATTATGTATCGATTACCGGAAAATTAATAAAGTAATCATCAAAGACCAGTTCCCGATGCCGCTTATTGAAGACCAACTCGATCGCTTACAAGATGCGAAAGTGTTCAGCACAATTGACCTGAAAAATGGATTCTTTCATATACCGGTCGCAGAAACGAGTAAGAAATACACATCTTTCATCACACAGAATGGTCAATACCAGTTTCGCAGAGTGCCATTTGGGTTAACAAATTCACAAGGAGTTTTGCCATATGTAGATGACATAATAATTCCAGCCAAATCCGAAGACGAAGCTGTACTTAATCTGAGAGAAGTCCTCAAAGCATGTCAAGACTATGATTTAGAGCTGAACCGGAAGAAGTGCCACTTTTTAGAAAGACGAGTTACATTTCTGGGTTATATTATTGAAGACCAAAAGATACGTTCATCATCCGAGAAAATAATGGCCGTTTCGAAATTTGGAACACCTCAGACAACGAAGCAGCTAGAAAGTTTTCTAGGTTTAGCAGGTCATTTCAGAAAATTCATCCCAAATTATTCGATTATTGCCAAGCCATTGACAGACCTAACAAAACACAGAGTAAAGTTCCAAATGGGGGTTCAGGAAGAGAAGGCGTTTGAGACCTTAAAGGAAATGTTAATAGAGAATCCAGTGTTGCATATTTACAACCAGAAATATGAAACAGAAGTACATATAGATGCGTCTATCGACGGATTCGGAGCTGTATTTCTTCAAAGACCACTCGACGACGGTCAAATTCATCCCATTCACTATATGAGCAAGAAAACTACAGATGCACAGAGAAAGTTTACAAGCTACGAACTTGAAATTCTTGCAGTGATCGAGACACTATCGAAATGCAGAGTATATTTGTTGGGAATACGTTTTAAATTGGTGACAGATTGTAATGCATTTACAAAAACGTTGGATAAAAAATATCTTTGTACACGAGTAGCTCGATGGATACTCTTCTTACAAGAATACGACTACGTGGTTGAACATCGTTCGGGAACAAGAATGAGGCATGTCGACGCGCTCAGCAGATATCCTGTAATGACGATAAGTGACGACAGCATAAACATTGGCATAAAAAATGCACAAGACCGCGATGAGAAACTCAAAGCTATTAAAGAAGCTCTTACCAAGGAAAACACGATGTACAACGACTATTTTTGAAGGCAGGTATATACTATACAAGCCTGAAAACGACACAGAGCTAGTAGTTGTCCCTAATGAAATGCAAAAAGGAGTTATTGGTCGTGCACATGGCAGAGGTCATTTTGCGGTCAAGAAAACGAAAGAGTTGATTTGCAGAGAATATTATATACCAAAAGTTGAAGATAAAATCCGAAAGTATATTGAGTGCTGCATTCCGTGTATAGTAAGTAGCCGCAAAAAGGGTAAACAAGAAGGTTGGCTACACCCAGTGCAGAAAGAAGACGATGGAGCATTCGGGTCGAATGCTTAGTCAGAATGGCCGAATGTGGGGAAAGAAGAGAGAATGACGACATCACAACGACGGCAACGACGGCAACGACGACGAAGACGGCAACGAGGGCGAAGACGGCAATGACGGCAACGAGGACGAAGACGGCAACGTGGGCGAAGACGGCAACGACGGCAACGACGACGAAGACAACGATGACGGCAACGACGGCGAAGACGGCAACGAACGCAACTTCGGGCATTCGAGTAGAAGCGCGTATTCAAGACGGACGCAAAACGACGAGAAATGACGTAAAAGCGGATTTGTTTAAAATATTATACTTAACTTGTAATCTTTCCTAGACCTAAATCCTACATATATGAATCTACTTGCAGTCAACTTCGGCCTGACTTCGGCCTGTGCTTTCGGCTTTCGGACCAAAGAGTTTATGAGTTGGTTACTCGCTGTTTTCTTAACCCTCACCCACAACAAAGCCACCATATATATATGGGAAATCTTTATGGATATTTTTATAATCTTACTGGAAATACATATACTTGCGTTTTTATGAAAAGTCTCGTATTTTTTTTTTCTGCTAAAGGTTTAAATTAAGTGACATTATTACTTGTGAAATTTAGTGTCCATTCCAAGCCAAGTTAAGTGTACTCAACTTGAGTCCACTTAAGTTGAGCTGAGAGCTAAATCTTAAAATCTTTTTACTTTGAGTTCGTTGACAGAGAGTTCTAATGTCATCCAACGTGTTGGTTTGTTGTCACTCGGAGATTTTAATTAGTTTCTATGACATTCGCTTTATATATTTTAATGTCTTGTTGCAATGCTAAGCAGCATCCTTTTGTGTCCGGACGTCGTTGAAAGTTGTGACACGTGCTGGAAATTATGTACTGGTATTGCGCTTTTGATAAATAATGAAGAAAAAGGTAAAGGTATTGTAGGATACCCGGGTAGAACCTACATGTATTTACTAATTCGTTGGATGGTAAATAATTAATCACTATTTTGAATAAAAAAAAGTATGTTCGTCATTAGATTAACCACCAACTTAACGGTTATGGAACATTGATAAGAAGACATTAAAATGGAGGGGGTGTGGACATGGTCCTTGGACATGGTCGTTTTAAGTGAGTTCGTCTACGTACGGGTAATAAGTTCTTTAAGAATATTATACATACACATGTCATAATCATTTGTGGTGAGACTGGAAGAAAGAGACAGAGAATTAATGGTCAACAACAATGGCATGCAACAGCAGAAGCAGATGTTAAAACAAACGGCAATTGTCCCTTTGAAAGTTATTGAAGAAAGGAATAAAAACAGCGACGCTTCTCCCGCAATACGACAAAATTCATTCGGAGTCTAAAGAATTCTTCGATCCTTTACCTATCGAGTGGTGTAATTGAATTTTGGATGTGGATGATAGATATGTAGCTACAATACCCATTTTTATCGTATTCACTTTTCTTCACTTTTTTGCAAATGACCCCCGTATAACTAAAGATAAAGACTTATTCACATCAAAATAATAAATGAAAAGGAAATAAAAAAGCGGATTGGAAATCGAGCACCGTGCGTGCAGGCCACATTCTTTCATAATTCATTTCAACGAGGTACGTTTATTAAAATCTCTTTTTAGAACCTTTTCGACCGAAGTCCACAGAAATGAGACAGGCCAATCTTTTATCCTGCCATCGTCTCCTGCTTTGGCGAACAAACCATAAGCCATATGAAAAGGTAAATAAGAAGGGACAGTTAGGCCCTTCGATTCCAATAATACAAACACATAGCCCAACGCGTGTCAATGGAAGTGGGTTCAACAAACGCTTGAGCAGAATTGAGTTGGTGAATGTGACAATGAAATGAATGGCATTCTTTGTTGTACTGGTACAAGTATATACGAAGGACTGACTACGTTATAAAAATCCAATGGACCGCAATGGTGGGAGAAATAGTTGTAAATGAACTGAGGGAGCGGCAGAATGATATGCTCGTAAAACAAAAATTCGTCCATTATTGGAGGCATTAATCAAATTCACGAGCTCTCAATTGGTCACTTCTAACGCTGGCAGACTGCTAGCCAGACCATCCCCAAAATTAATTAAAGTTCAATGTAAATGTTAGTCTTAAGCAAATATTATCCGATGGGTGCTGGCGAGTATGCGACGAGTATGTGCATAGCAGAACTTCAAGTGCTCTTTGATCAATTATACACAACCACTTTGGGGCAGTCCGACAAAATGGTGAATTATGGTCAATTAACTTTTCACAGTAATGTAAGAAATTTTGCTTTGGAATTGTCGACGTACAGAAAACACAGTTAGAGTACGAGGTGAAAATAGAGTAGGAGACTGTAATAGAGACTATGCAAAAAGATTGAGAGATAGAGACTGCGGCAAAACACAATACCAGAAGCCAAAAAGATGCAGAGAGTTAATCTTTGAATTCGGAACAGAAAAAAATTAAAGACGCGACCGAGACATTTCAACTATAGCAAATGCCTAACTCGTTCAATGCAAACCGCGAGGATGCCAGCCTGCTTATTGCCGTATCATTCGACTATGGCTGGGCGTTCGAAAACTGCGCACATTTATTAATTTGGTATCGGGCGTTGCTAAGTGAAATTGCCTGTTTGTGATTTAATTTGATAGAGTAGAATTTTAGGCTGAGCATGTCGGTGTAACTTTTAATAAATTTCAAATTGTTGGTATAAAACTCAAAACCTAAAATTATTTAAAACAAGGCTGTGCACGACGGCCCACATAGCCTGGTACACTGAACACGCTAATCACAAAACTCTACTGAGAACAATGAAACAATAATGAATTGTATTGGACACAAACAGGCGTTGAATAGATTTCAATCTAAGCGCGTGAAATTGATTGAGTGTATTACTTTAAATTGACTATTTATTACATCGTCAATAGTCTGCTCTGGCCACTTATTTTTTGCGAAGAGCTAGAGTTATGCCTCTAAATAATGAAAAACTGCATATCGCAGTGTAACTCAATCTACTTAGGCTTAGTCAAACATTGTCTGTGCCTACGTTCTAATAATTTACTTACTCAACTAAAGACATGTTAGTCCCTTGCTAAATCCTTCTTTGGTAAAATGCTTTGCTTCTGAATCCTACAGATTTACATTATTTTAGGTCCAATTTGTCAAATTCATTGTTGGCTATTGAGTAATAATCTAAGTCTTATTGAATTACTTTTTAGATGATTCACGCAAGAGGAGAAGGTAGATTATTACTTAAAGAGCAGTTTAAAGTACTAAATAACATGATAATTTTCAAGTTCTCATTGGTTGATTATGAATCGAACTAAAGAAATTCGATTTGTTTTGATAATTATTCCTCTTTCTTTGCTAAAGAAGAATTAGCCGCTTGCTTTCTATTCTTCTACTCCTTTTCAGATAATCAGTCGTCATCTTTATTTTGATTCTTATTCAAAATATTATATCTAATTTTATTTATTTTTTTGTTTTTTTTTCTTTATATATATATATATATATAATTTTTCTGTTATTATTAGAACAACTTCAATTAAACTGTATATACAAAAATTAGCAAAACAACTTAAATAATAAGTGGGGATATAGTAAAGTGTAGATATAATATTAAAAGGATCTGTTGTGGAGGTCGGCAGGGTGCGATCTTCTTAGCCGTCCCGCTACCCTAAATCCTCCAATTCTGCGTCGTTTTAGAAGGCGCCTTGCTAGTTTATTTGGATGATTTTTTAACCTCTCTATATATTTTTTGGCCTGACGATTTATCACATCGCCAATTTTCGGTATTTTTAACTCGTTTTCAAGGTCCGCTGTTCTCATGAACCAAGGGGCACCAGTAAGCATTCGCAATGTCTTGGCCTGCAGTACTCTCACCTTCGTGATGTTTGACCTCGCTGCTATGCCATACACCTGCAAATCGTATCGCCAAGCAGGAGCAATTATGGTTTTGTAAATGTTCACCTTATTTCCCAAGGACAATTTATTCCTGCTAGTTAAAAGCCAATGCAATTTACCAATCCTCTGTCTTAAGGATTTCTTGATACTTGAAATATGCGTCTTGAACGTTAACCGCCTATCCGAATACACACCCAGGTATTTGTAACCTGAATGGTGTTCCAGCAGCTGGTTTCCAATGAAAACTCCAGGACAGAAATCCGGCCGTAAGGCGTACGTCACATTGGCACATTTGTTTTTATTAATGCAAATATTCCATCGTCGTGTCCAGTTTTCAAAAATATGCAGGTATTGCTGCAGTGAGTCCGTGGCTTCGTAAGTGCACTTGTTTCTGACGATGGCCGTATCGTCTGCAAACGTGGCAATGATCAGATCCAGAGGATCCTTCAGTGGTATTTCTGACCCAGTGGGCATGTCGTGCGTGAACAGGGTATAGAGTGTAGGCCCCAAAACGCTACCCTGGGGGACACCTGCGCAAATCGCCTTGATGCTAGATTCCACACCATCCAGTACCACTGAGAAGGTCCTGTTCGGCGCACGATTAACCATATTTGAGGCGGCAAGAGATTCTTGAGCTTACTGAGAAGCCCGTCGTGCCAAACTCGGTCGAAAACCTGCTTTATGTGAAGATACGCTGCCACCACGTACTCCTTAGCCTCAAATCCTTCGAGAATAAAGTTAACCACCCTATTCAGATGCACTGGAGTTCCGTGAGATTTACGAAAGCCCAATTGAAAGGAAGTAACTGTTTGCTATACCTTTTTTAAGTCCAGGATCCGTGTCAGCAAACAGCGTTCAAACAATTTTGCTAGAGTGGGTAACAGGCAAATTGGCCTATAGGAATCTAAGGTGTAAGGGCTCTTGCCGGCCTTATGAATCATGCAAATTCCCGCCTTCTTCCACTGTTGCGGAACATATCCTAATCCCAACACTGAGTTAAAAATGAGCACCAGAATTAGCACGGCTTTTAGCGGCATTACCTTAAGTGTAAAGTTGTCCAGTCTATCTTCACCTGGAGCCTTTTTAGTGTTCAACCCTTTAATATGTGCTGAGACTTCCTCGGCTGTAATGGGAGCAACCGGGAGTCATAATGACCGGCCCTTTCAAGTCTCATATGGATCTGGCAAACGCTGAGTTCTGAGCTGGTATCAAATGGCTGAAATCGAGCTTCCAATTCCTAGGCGAAATCCTCGGCTCGCTCGCTTAAATATCTAGCCCAGGATCCATCAGCCTTCTTGATTGGAAATGTTGGAGTTACCTGTTGTTTATAGCTTCTCGCCCACCTCCACAAGGAGTGCTTTGTGGGGTCGTCGGGGGAGACATTTGACAAAAACCTGTCAGTTTCTTCCTGTTTATGCAGCGTCAGCAGCTTTTTGACTCTATTCGACACTCTACGAAAAACCCTGTCCACAATAGGGTCGCGGGTGCGACAAACTGTCTCCTAAGTCTCCTCTTAATAAGCAGCAGTGCTTCAATAGCTGGGGGAAGTCCAGAACGCACTCTTGAGCCATGTGGTGGATTTAAGGGGGCGGCAATGAGAGCAGCTGAGTGCACCTTATTTAGAAATATCGAGTGCGCGTCTTCAATGTCTTCGGGCATCAGGATTTCCAAGTTTAAATTTAGAGATTCATCCAGATCTCGGCGAAATGCATCTGTCAGTTCCAGGTGGCAGCAGTCGTCCTTTTATTGTTTTGATCTTCGAAGTGGAATCAAAATCAACCACAAGGGGGAGATGATCAAAGGAGAGTTGATACTCAGTCCTGATAGACAACTCATCCGGACGTAGCCCATTATAAATGAAGAAAGGCATAATTGTTTGAGGAACTGATTGCTCTCCTTCAGTTCATTAAACATTTATGTAATTGTGTCAACTTTAGCTGTGAGGGCTGTTATTGCAGCCTCTAACCTGCTAATGCTGTCAGGGGTCTGTGGCGATTGCTGTAGATGCACAGCTCTGTTGTTAACATTGCAAGGTCTCTTCGGGGGATTAGTTATATTCAAACCAGCTCGTAGTGTGTCTGCATATGAGACATATTCTTCTCATTGAATCTTCCCTGTTGCTGCCACGCGCCGAAATTGATATATTGGGTTTTAGGCTGTTTAATTTCTTTTTGAAAATTCGGCAGTCCTTACTCCAAGCAGCATGTTTCTCACCGTAATTTATGCAGGAAAGGTCCTCCACAGCCAAACATTGGGTGGTTATATGGTTTTGCTCACATTTTCCACAAATCAACTGTCGCAGGCAGTAATTTTTGGTGTGCCAAAATCCAAAGCATCTATAAAACTGAATGACAGTCAGGTTCTTTTTTGGAATTTCCACCAGGACACGTTGCCTGCCTATATGCTGAATTTTCAGAGCCTCCTTATTGTTAGGCGCTTAGGCAAGGATGATGGAGGAGAAGTTGTTTGGTACCATCTTTTCAGTGTCTTCTCCATTAACCTTAGTGATTTACTTTGTGGCCTTTGGTATAAAAGGCTTCCTTGATAATATTGTGGGGGGTGGTGCTGGCCTGGTTGCGAACAACTACCCTGAAAGCTTTGTCCTCCTTAAGATTGTATGTGTAGTGTTTAATGTTACGCTCTATTAGGTAACGAACCAGAATATGATACGAATCAGAATCTTCAGTATAGACCCTTACAGTATCATTTCTCATAACTTTAAGTGAGAAACTGTTTGGTCCGGAGACCAAAGCCAACTCCTGTTCCAAAAGGTGAGCATTGCTCACATTATCAATGTTGATAGGGGGTGGTTTTCTAGTCCTGCGAGTGGTTTTAGTATCAATTCCCTCAAGCAAAGCAACAGCGTCAAGGACCATTTTCTCGGCTTCGGCAAGTGTTTCAGTGGTCTCATCCTCATTCCCAGCGTCAGAGAGCAGAGCAAAGCGATTTGATGATGTGCCAGGGCTTTCCAGAAAAATAGAAGGTTCCACGGTTTGGGCTGACCCCTTTTTCCCCTTTTGTACTCTACCATGACGGGAAAGTGGACTAGGTGGTCTTTTTGACGCAGCCGTCTGCTAACACACCTGAGCACAAGGAGTCGCAGTTGTGGTACAAATCGGAACCGTGCGAAAAGAAACAGCTGGCACCGGGCAAGATACAACGAAGAACTATTATATCTAAGGATTGACAAATTAATTTTTTCATAATTAATTTTACACCATTTCCCAAAAAAAAAAGGTTTTTTCTAATTCAATTGGACAAGATTAACCACCCACTTAGCTGATAAAAAGAATTTGTTAGACAAAAGTTCATTATTGGCGAATGACTAGAGTGTAAGTAATTTGTCAAAGAAAAAAGTGTGTTATCAGAAGATGGGCTGACGTCGTCTTTGAAGTCCCTGTACCCAAAGGTAATTAGGTTGAAGGATCTTGATCTATTCAGTATTTGTAGCCATATGAGATGGTAGCCTGGTATCATGAGACATTTACCGGTCATTATAGCGGCTTGTGTGACAGTTAATGTGCTCACTGACTGAGGCGTTTCGGAAATCCCGGCAAATTACATTATTGCGGAATTACCTACTTGTTTTTTTTAAATTTTTTTTGAATTTAGATTGCACTTAGCATCCCTAGATCATACCAAAACACCGTAAATCCAGGACAGCACTACTATAGCTTTGTAAATCATTTATTGCATAATTTAAGTCTCATGAGCCAGTTCAGTTTCCGTAATTTTTGGCAACAGGTTACAGAATTTTTAATTATGTGCTTACTCCACAGGTATGACTAAGTTATGCAGACAGAGGGTTGGACAGAAGTCTCCCCTAAGAGCAAACCTTTAGTATTGCGTCTTTTTACAGTTAATGGTGATGTTTCAGCGGCCTTTCCCCCTGCTTAAGCCATCCAGGAACTCGGTGGCACTATATGAGCTGGCGATAAACGCAGTAATAATGTGTTATTGCCGACTGTAGGGTGTGTACAGGACAACCCCAAAGACAGTGTCCTGACGTAAAAGCATGGTCGCTTGCTCGTCTCGGACCTCAGCGATAAGGCTGCGGCAAAGGTAGTTACTGGGTAGTTAAGAGGAAGAACTTAAATTTTAAGGGCAAGCCATATGGGATTGGACGCTTGATGAATATCCAAAGAGATGGCAGAGTTGTATATGTAATTTTCAAAGGCTTTAGTGAACCCGTTCTGGGGCACTATGGAGATGACGGAAGCCAAACTAATGGACAGATAGAGAACTCTGAAATATTCTTTCGAAGAATTTAAAGAAAGTTTTCAGAATGCTTATCGGTTGGTATGATGTTGCAAAGTTCTCCGGTTTGCCAGGTTCCGGAATCATAGAAACGACAACACACCTCCATTGTGAGGGAAGACATGGATGCAATACCAAGAACTAACTTTTTTACGGGGAAAAAACAACTGGAAAGAAAAAGAATATGTATCTTTCACCCATTGAACCATTTCCAAAGCATTTCGAATGGAAAAATAATACAGAATATGGTAAGAAATATTGAAAACCGTAAGAAAAAATTCCGACAGTTTCGTTTTTCGTGTGTCCTCTTTTTTTATCAATTTCGGTTGTGGAAATCAATTTACTTATTTTCGCAATTATAACATTCCGGTCACGTATCTTACTATCTCTCGGCGACAAGTTACTTCATTTTTATATTGTTAACACTTATGGTATTCGGCCTTCTAGTCTATTGCAAAGACAGTTCGATTAGAGAAGTTTCTGACTAAGGGACTTTTGTGGAATTTGACTGTTAGCCAGCTTAGGCCTGCATGTTTCGGTTTGTTTGAGTGTAATAAATAAGAAATAGGAAATGGCATATAATGTACAACATATAATTAGGCACAAAAGTACGTTCACACGAAAGAATTTTGACAAAAATCGTCATTGCTGCTACATCGTCGTTATCATGAGGATCAAAGTCGCCTTGAGCAATCATACGAAGAAACAGAGCAGTTTCAGCAGGATTTCATGTCACACAGCTCAGTGAATCGTATTCTAGTTTTATTCCAATATAAAAAAGAAGAAAAAATGCCAGAGTCCTTCACACAAAACAAAGCGACTCCACCCATACCATCTTCCTGTCAAACAAATCAAGGCCAAACAAATTATCCATTTGTGCAAATGCCATAGATGAAGTGAAGCAATGTAATTAAAAAATTCAAATGATTTTTAGTCCGCACTACCGCTAGATGACGGGGTGGTCAATAGATGGTGGACATTTATTTATGCTTGACTACTACTTGTAGTGGGTGGGTCTAGTTCTGTGAATTCAAAGAAGTAAAAGACATAAAACGATACATTTACCTGTATTAAAATTTTGTATGGTGGAATAAAATTAAGCTAAAAATGTTCTCTGATGCTCCAGAATATCTACGATGTTTACTATGCCTTTTCTGGCACAGAAAACGCTTCATAAATTTTTTTAATATACTTTCAAAATGCTTTCGTAAGTAGCTTTTAATAGAATAATATCCCGGAGCGTTGGTAAAGGGAAAAAGTTGAGTTCAAGGTACACAGACGCGGCCAAGGCTTAAGTATAAATTGACATACACAATAATTTAAAAGGATGATACAAAAGCTCAAAAAAGAAATATTCTTACGGGCTGTCTAGCATTAAGTTTTGCTAAAATTAAAGCTCAAAAATATGGTTAAGAAACGAAGAGTGTAAAATAAGACTTCAGAATAAAAGTGTAAAATTAAAAAACGCATAACAGTTCTGGAAATAAATATTATTGAATACATAATTACATTTCTTTTTTATTATCTATTATATTTTCACATAACTCTGATCTAGAAATTCTGCTCTGCAGAGCGACTACCAGATGCATATTTACCATGTAGCTTTGGGTTTTCTAAAGCGTCTAATGCCAACCTAGCATTCATCATTGATTGATTTTGTTATATACATTTTTGTCAGTATGTATTTTCAGTAAGAGACTATTATACTAACTCTTCAATGCGAATAGAGGACCATCTTTGGACACCTTTTTTGTCATTGAATATTTTTATGACAGAAATGATTCTATTTTAGAGGGTAATAACCGTACGTATTCTAGTTGAAAATCATTGACTGCATGGTTACACTAAAAAGGCTTTTGGCTACTTCGTAGCAGAAACGAATAAGTGAGTAATATCTGCTCACTCAAGTGGTTAAGTAGATATAGATATTGCTGAGAGTGGAACACTCATTTAACCAAAGCGAAGCGAAATTAGTGGAATAATATGAATACCAAGTATTCCTGTCTCTTCTATCTATTATATCTGTTCAATATTGAATTTTTCGGCTAATGTGGTGCTGTTGAGCGTAAAAGAGGGACATGAACTAATCACATGGTATTTTGCACAGAAAACAACCCCTCAATTATGAAGAATAAAATCACGCAATGTGATTTATTGATAAACGAATGA
This sequence comes from Cacoxenus indagator, assembly GCA_035041755.1. Lineage (NCBI taxonomy): Eukaryota > Metazoa > Arthropoda > Insecta > Diptera > Drosophilidae > Cacoxenus > Cacoxenus indagator. Next base: position 81,424 of record JAWNKX010000035.1, on the reverse strand, counting down.
ATAGTTGATGCACAAACTTATTTATTTAGTTATTTATTTATTTAAGAAAATTAAATATAATGCAAGAAGATGATTGTTTGTAAATTAAATTTTCTTATAATATTTATTACTCGTATATGTTATTGTTTAATAATCACTTATTTTCTTTGCTTACAATTTTCCATTCATTTCTATAATTTACTACAGCGCAATAAAGAATGCGAAAAACGAATTCTGCTACTGCGCTCGCGAATCAAAATTCAAACGTAACGAAATATCTGCTCTACCTATCCGTTTAGTTTTGGCTAAGCGAGATACAAATATATTATTGTCCCAGACACTCAATCACTCGTTACTCACGGTTTTTTTAAACACAAATATTACTCTGAGTACCGAATAATTTGGGTGTAATCATGCAGCTACAAGTCATATAGCTACAAGTCAACTGCATAATTAATTTATACTTACCAACCCCTTGGTAAGCATTCTTTTTGAAGAATTATAAACCAATGGTACCAGCACACCGATACTCTACAGCAAACCAGATACTTGCAAACCTATGAGAAGAAGAGTATCTTTTCGGACTTGAGTTAATCCTTAAGTTGCTTCATTTTTCATAACTTTCTTTAATACGGCTCCTCCAAAATTGTGTTCCGTTACATACTCGCTGAAGCAAAAACCATGCAAATTCATAATACGTGCTGCTCCGTTATTGCTAAAGGTTTTATCGACAAAATTGCAATCCTTTTTCTGTACTTCAATTTTAAATTCCGCACACTTCAAATTCTTATTGCATGCGTTTTCCTAATCAACCTACTAGGAGGGTTGAATAGTTATGTGAATAGTGAACAAAAAAACAAAACAACAAAAATGACGAACCAATGTTGAACTTCTTTCGTAGGAAGAAGGTTGAGCTTGTGTATCCTCTGAATTAGAAGCCTTCGGCTACTTAAATGGAAGCGACAAGATCAGAAGAAAGTCTCGTTTGAAAACGGGGAATCGAAACAGAAACCAAGAGAGTCATAGAAAAACCCAAAACTAAAACTATTACAAAATCGCAATAGTTATTTTCAAAAGGTTTTCAGTTAAGAGTTGATAATCGTTAAATTCAACCAAAACTTTTTGCAGTTCGTAGAGTAAAAAGTATTCAACCCAGGCATATTATTCTCACAAACTAAACATAACAAGATGAAAGGGGTCACCTCAGGAAAGAAAAACAATAGACAATAATTTCCAGACACCAGGGTGGAACCGGACTTTTTTATTTTTTTTTATTTTTTATCTTTATTTTTTACATCGACTTAGTAGGTACGGAATGACCACACACTGATCTCACATGGGGCAGGCCCAGGTGGCATCAAAATTCACCCAGTCACATAGACTGGGCTCAGCTGGTCTTAATTGGTAATATCTTTGGTGATCATGCGATACCAAAGCTAATGTCTACGTACTAAATATTTGGCTACAGATAAAAACATCATCAGCCATTAACATAATCAGCATGCAAGATTAAACTAAAGGTAATATTAAATTTAGAATTCAATAGGTTACAAGTATAGAAATAAGTTATGCATTAATTCAATGATGCCAACAATTTAGTTTTTATAACATAAGAAGTGGTGGGAGGAGCAGCACACGCAAAGTGGGTATTAAAAGATTTGCATAAGACATAGAATGGATCATGTTGCAAATAAGAAGCTTTACAAAAGGGAAGAATAATAGGAGAATAGTTTCTAGTTGGACGTGCGGGTACACTAAAGTTAATCATTCTAAGTAAGAAAGGTGAGTTAATACTACCATAAATGAGGTTATACATAAAAGTTACACCAATGACCGTTCTACGACTAGACAAGGTGGGGAGGTTGATCAATTTGAGACGACACCGATAAGATGGTAGGCAAGCATTAGGATCCCAGTGCAAGTTTTTGAGAGCATACATACATACATACTACATGTACATGTACATAGTACATACTCCCAAGGCCACCCATCTATGTTGTTGCATGGTGCTTAAATGAACGTGTACAACGGGAATTGAATTGCCGTTGCATATGTCGGTGAGCAGTAGGACAATGTTTTACCACTTTTTGCATGAGTATGTTCGAACATGTGTCTTACATATGTTAGTTAGCTTTGATGTGTACGATCATATCAACAAAGGCGTAGTACAACACCCAAGACCTAACAGCTTAAAAAAATTATGAGATTTACCGAAAAACAGAGAATGAAGTTGTGGCGGTTTTGAAACACTCAAATGAAGCATTTTCCTTCAAGAGCATTAAATCAAAGTAACCAAGAAATCCCATTTAGGCGAAATATACGACCACGACAAAGTTTCACAACCTCAATATTATATTAAATATTTTTGCCTGTTCGATAAAGGTATTGAAAATACCTTTCCACTTTATTATACAAAAAACTTGAGCAGTACCTATAAAATTTGTTTCTTTCTTTTTTGTTCGGTAATTGAAATAAAGTAGTCAAAGCTTAGCAAAACTTTCAAGGTTTCTAGTTGTTCACTAGTTGGAGTAGCACTTACGTAATGCAATATTAAATGCGCTTCATTATTATATAATATAACTGTATACTAACATAAGACTATGCAATGTCTCTCGACGAACACAATAAATAATGAAGTTCCGCTGTACATACTTAGAAAACGAGTGAAGGATGAGCCTCTCTTCTATTGTAGGCATTTCGAATTTGAAAGTTAATTACAAAAAATTAAATAAACAAATTTATAGATCAATTTTTCATGCGCATCTTCGACACTTTTGAACCAAATCCAAATCATTTCTCAATAAATCAGAAACCTTAAAATGCTCGTCTATTTAGGCCATTTTTCGTAGGTACTCTAACCAAAAGTAGTTCTACACTTCAACTAAACTTTGCAGTTTTATTAACAACTTTATATTTGCAAAGTTGCTGTTTCTACACATGTCACATTCTGTGAGGATTATAGGTTTGTCAAGCAGTGCGTCACATAATGAAGAAGACATTGGAGACCCTATACATTATAATAATACATAAATATTTTCGATTAGATCAACGAAACGTGTTAATGTAGACAAACTAGTCCCTTTATTTGTGAGCTAGAGAGCTGATAGTTTGCGCCAAGTCTTTCTATGCAACCGGATGCGACAACTGGAAGTGGTACCTTCCATTTACACCAAAGACTCGAATACAACTTTTTCTTTAAACTCTTATTTGTTTTTAGTCTATGAAACTGAAATTTCCAGCCCACATGCAGGGAGTTTCCGAAACTAACGCCCTCCCCAATTATCGAAATACTTGTTAGTGTGACAGGTATTAAGACTTCATCATAGCTGAGGCAAGCATATTTTATTCTTTACACTTTACACACGAAATTATGTTTCAATTACTCTAGGATAAAAGTTTCTATTTGACGTTTACTCCGCCTTAAGTGTTAGAAGTTTCTCTGCAAATATTTACGAGTATAATTAAAATAATTAAGTCACTCAAAGAATACATAAACCTAATAAATAAAAAAGATATATCCATGTAATTGTTATTGTGAAAGGATTTTTTCTGGAAATGACTGTACAGATAATTTATATGGGGCATTCAGTGCAATTTAGAGAAGTTGTTTTTTGAATGTGCATAAGTCAGGATAAATGTATTTGAGGCGTGTTCGGAGCAATTAAATAGAAATCAAATGCTTCAGGGCATTCAACATTTTGACAATAATTCATTATAAGCAAACATAACGTAGACAAATAAAAATACAAATGAGAGGATATGAAAAACACAAAGAACGAGCTAAAATACCTTAAGATATAAAAGGACAAAAGGGTGAGCAGCCATGGTAACGACAGCAAAACATAAATCAACACAAGTCTACTTTGCATATGAAGGTGAATATGAGTTCTGCGTGTGAGGTATTTGCGCCACAAGAGTTGTCTTACTTTATGCGACGCATACGCCATGTGTGATGACAGATTGCTACAAAGTTTTAGCCAAGAGAGACTGAACAAGGACCCACATATACACCCATAAAGCAAAGAGACGTATTCCTTCAAGTCAATCAAGCGGCAATGCCACCAACTGACAACATGCCACGCCCATCGCGCCCAAAAAAATTAACAGCCCACATGCATGTAATAAAGCTAAATGGAAATACTTCGTTGTACATGTGTGCGGAGTGCTTAGCACAAGTATGCCATAAATCTGAGATAGAGCGGCATCTGAAACTGAGTTGTTTATAAAAGGAAGACAATAATTGCTAAATGACATGCATAATGACTGCATTCCAATGAGCTTATAAGTAGAAATAGACGTATGTCTCAATATACTTGGAAAGTTTCAAACGTATTAAAGGAGATTTTCCACGCTCCACAGCTTATTGACGGTTACTAAGAAGTAATAGATGATTGCATACATTTATCTATAATAACACATCATTGAATCAAAGCAGATATGTAGTCTTCTGTATGCGTCGTATAATTTTCAACAGCAGAACTAATAAGAAGTCGGCGTTTGTTAAAAAATCACCTTAAAACTGGACATCATAAGAGTTGCATAGGAGAACGACTGACTCAACCTAAAAAAACCCAACATAGCCTGACCTAAACAATTTGTTAAGAGGAGCTGGTTATGGTTAATATAATAAAATAGCAAATGTGCTTTATGGGTTCTGATCACAAGAAGGTCCATCTTTCACGATTACTTCATGTTTATTCATATCGTCATTGATGATTCCTCGAATCGATTTGAGAAATTTTACTTCACTCATCTTTGCACTCATTCATGCAGGACAGCTCTCAATCGAATAAATACAATCCTCATTTTAATTATTGTGGAGACTATACGGCACAAGTGGTAACTGCCAAAGCAATCTTCGCAAAAGTTCGCAAATAGAGATATTCAATTGAACCATGCGATAAAATGGAGAAAGCCCCACATGGTAACGGCCATTGAATTTCGTGCATGCTTTCCTCAAACAACAATTTCGACAAATCGACGCGAGTCGAACCTGGTCGAATTAATGGCACCAAGTTGCTAAGAAACGGACAATGTCATGGCATTTGAAGATAGACCTCGTTAAGCTGCATACCCGACGGCGTTTTCCGAATGTCAACATCACGTATTAAAACACACCGTGCATTCAAATGGCAATATACACGCAATGTCAAGAAATTGCAGTATATGCCTTGCATAGTACTGAGAACTTCACAATCCCTAGATATTTTTCCATGCTGAAGAAAACGAAAACTAAATCAAACCTGGAGATGCCAAGAGAGTTTTGTAAGTAATGTAATTGAAAGATATATATAGTGTAACAGAAGTTTAGGGAATTTCTCTCTTTCAAGTGCATGTATTGAAATAAGTTTTTGTGTGTAAGTTGGCAACAATGCACTGAGTAGTTACGGTGTTGTTTATACCAATCGATCTAGAGTGTTATTTGCGATTTTTGCGATGGGAAGAACTGTTGAGCAAAGAATACGCCTTAAAGTTTGTGTTTCTAATGAAATGTCTTGTGCGGAAAAGTTCAAAATGTTACGAAGACCTATGGTAAGTGCTGTCTACCAAAATCGCAAACATACGAATGGTACAAACAATTAAAGAAAGCCATGAAAAAGTGCCAGGTTTGTCGTCATTGGTATCGACTGACGAAAACTGTCGAAAATATAAAAAGATTCGTCATCGGTAATTGAAGCGTGAGTATAAGAGAGGTGGCTCATGAAGTGAAAATGTCTCAAATGTCCATCCATAACATTTTAACTGAAGGTTTGGGCAATGAGATCCGTCCCTACACCATTTGTTCCTAACCAGCTGAGTTTTCTACAAAAAGAACATCAAAAACACCAGATATGAACCCCTGTGAATTTTCCTTTATTACCGAAACTCAAATTGCCATTTCCGAGAAGGCATATTGAGTGGATAAATGACATTAAAGAAAATTCGCAGAAGCTGAAAACACTAGTTTCTTCAGCGTTTGAAAATTGTTTTCAAGACTGAGAGGAGCATTGGCGTATGTACACTGCCTCTGATGGGGCCGACTTTGCACATTGGCGTGATTAAGTAAGCGATTTGAGTTTCATTTACAAATTCCGCGTACTTATTTTACATAATGAAGAAGTCTGTTCATATATTGATAGGATGAAAGCAAATAAATTGTGTCAGTCTTGTTTAACCCTATATGAATGCAACAAGAAATTGAAGTCGTAACTTAAGAAATTCCTGTCACCTCTCGCAATAATATCTGGTAAACACTTTCTGGGAAACCTATTATGAACAACAATTAAAGTAACCTAACTCGTACCACTTTGTTTCCTGGCGGCTTTATTTTACCACTCATTAAAATTTCATGCGCCGAGCCCCTTCGCGCACTAACGTATGCTTTGGAAGAATTTGTTGCAAAGTGTTTGCTTTTCGGTTATTTTACGATTCATCAGTGTCGTGTCTGCATTCAACAGTGAAGGTTGTATTTCGTGTACAGTGTTTAGTTAAATTCTTCTTATGAGTGCATAATTTGTTTTCTTCTCTCGCCCACCGTGTGAAGGTTTACGTGCACGATATATTTTTAGACATCGCCATAGTGGTGTCGGTTTTTATGGAAATACAATAATTAGTGCGTGCATTGCGTGTTACCGTTATCTTGCATTTTGGGCAAGACTAAGGCCCTCGTGGCACCAGCGACCGTTATCCAGGGTTCACAAACTGTTTATCAAAAAAAATGTATTTGTTGATTGACGAAGACTATCGTTTTGAACGTCAGGCAATCGCAATATTTAGTTATAAATATTGTTTGTTTTTTGCCATGGTATGGATGAGACCAGGCTTTCATACTCACAGCTTGGAAATAAGCTGCCGAACTTTGAAAAAATGAGGCAAATAGCCGGTGCTTCGCAGTCTAAACTTCGCGCAACACTTGCCGGCGAGTTGCAGAAATCCAGTACAAATTATTCTGGTCTGTTTAGCAGTTGTATGGCAACTTCGACCACTACAACTACCACATTAACATTTTCAACTGTTGGTTGCACGTCAACATATACTACAGCAACTACTACATTGGACTATAGATGCTCAGCTCTAACCTCGGGTGAAGCTATGTCTAAAATAAGAGTAGCAACAGTTGCAGCACATTCCAATTCTCACAAATTAGTAGGAAGCAGAAAGGCGCAATTAAAGCTTCGAAAACGATTTTGAAAAATAAACTACAAACAAAAACCGTGTTTGGTAGCCGAAAAGCTCAAAGCAGTGATTCCACATCAGGGGATACATTTTCCAGTAATCGCTTTGCAGATTTTTCTGAGGAAGCTGATGCCTTAATGGAGTTAGACGACATAAATAATCGCCAAGATTCTGCTCAAGATAGTTTCCCGTTGGGATCTGGCAGCTTGCAGCATGGAAGCGCAAATCTCAAACCCCCAGCTTTTCGCGTGCCTCAAGTCAAGAAGTTGGATACGCACATACGCACATCTAAGTCTGCCATATATGCCAAAGGTCTCTCCAAAAAGTTTAGTGTCCTGGAAAAAGCCATTCAAGATATTAATAAGAGAATGGACCAAATGTATGTTTTATTCCAAGATTCGGTGGAATCTAACAAAGCCTTCCGCGAATTGGTGCAGAAACTATTATCAAAATGATCCAAACGAAAATCGCATTATGGAACGCGCGAGTTATCGCCAAGAACAAGGAAGAGCTTTTACTTTTCCTCAATGTGAACTCTATCGACATTATTCTTTTAACAGAAACACATTTGTGTCCTGGAAATAAAATATACATACCTGGCTACGACGTAAATTATGCAAATCATCCTAGTGGCAGCGGTAGAGGCGGTACTGCTGTTATTATTCGAGCCAGCAATATGCACTTTCAAAACGAGCCAATCACGCGCATGAATGTACAAATGGCGAGCGTGATTGTGTAGATGAATGGTGGAAACGTTACAGTGGCTGCCTTGTATCTTCCTCCCAATGTTCCCTGGACAAAGGTTGAACTTGAACAATTAATGTTGAATTAAGCTTTGAACTTTCCTCAGACCATTTGCCAGTCGTAGCTACGTTGCATCGAACAGCACAAATCAAGCCTAAAAGACAACGACTGCTTCCACCCGGCTCTTCTATCCATACTTTTAAAGCTGAGTTGAACAGAAATTTGAACCTGAATAAGGAAATAAACAATCCAGAATGAATGTATCTATCTTTATGTGCAACATCAATCAAGCCGCTGTGTGTGCCGCTTCAAAAATTGCGCAGTCAACAAACCAACGACTTACAACTCATCTGACTCCAACAGCTGCTGCCTTACTCCATTTAAAAAAAAAAGTCAGAAAAGAATATGCAAGGACGGGAGACGATCGTGTGCTTCAAATTTTTAAGAGACTGTCTAATCGACTGCAAAAGGTGCTCGCTAGGGATCGGCAAGCACAACCCAACATCATGCTGAATAACATAAGCCCAGACGAAACCACCAACTATGGCCTGTGGAAGTTAACAAGCCGATTCAAGAGGAAAGTTATCCCGAAGATCCCTATTAAGGATTCAAGAGGTGGCTGGTGCTTCACCAGTCAGTAGAAGGCCGAGGCCCTTGCGGATAGTTTGGATGAGAGGTCTACTCCGCTAGATCTCACGTCGAACTTCATGAAAAGACACACAGAAGACATACTACTTTGGTAAAACAAACAGTTCTGTAAAAAGCAAAGAAAATGGCGTGGCTACTTTCCCCCAAAAACAAGCTTTTTCTAGCCAGTAAAGTAGCTATTTACAAAATTATATTGAGTCCGATCTGGAAGTATGCGATGCAGGTGTACGGAATTGCTGCCAAAACCCACCTAAACAAAATACGAGTGGTTCAAAGTAAAATACTAAGGAGAATTTGCTCCTTGCTCCTTGGTATATGCGTACATGGGATATTGAAAGGGATTTAGGAGTCCCTAAAGTCGGTGACGTTCTTCAATACAAGCCAAAAAATATTTGGGACGGCTTAGTTCTTACCCGAATGCACTAGCCAGGCGTCTTACGGGAGAAAGGCTAAGAGTTAGGATAAGAAGATTAAAACGATGCCACCCAGAGGATCTCCCTGACAGAGTCCTCTCTTAACATATATTTTTAAGTTAAAATGAAAATTTAAATGCATGTTAACAATGCTGTTAATTTTTTAATTTACTACTTTTGTATAGTCATTATTTTTTATTAGTTTTTTATATATAATTAGTTTAAGCTGCCATTAAAATAGGTAGTAGTTCACTAGTTTAAGAAAAAAAAATTGTAAATTGTAAATAAATAATAATAATATTTACAAAAAAAAAAAAATACAGATAGTTATGTCCTTTTGCCTATCTGTTGCTCTGAACCAATGATATACTTGCAAAACATTTTTGATCAGATAAATTTGGAACATCCTCGATCCGGCTACTACCTGAGACAACTCTAAATTTCCTAGCCCGAACAGAAGATTTCCAACCACAGAATACGGATCGATTTATTTACAAAGAATAATGTCGTAAAAAGGAGGCAACTATATGGCCGTCTTAATGCAATAAGTCTAACCTAAGCGGTTACGCGATATCTGTTGAAGCGTTTTCATGATGTTATCCTGATGTTTCCTCTTTATCAGTAAACTAGCGGACCGGGCACTTTCACTGGTGGAAGCTAGAAAACAAATACTTTTTGTGTTATTTAAAACTTTATTTAAACTAATTTTAATTTCTTGTATTCTGGCTTATTCTAGAAATGGGATAAACTATATATATATTTCCTTCCGATTTAGTGTAATAATGTATAATGAATTTGGCGTTCCTTACCTGAATAAGCAACATAAGGTTGACCATAAGAGATACATGGATTTGTATTAGTTAAAAGAAAGTTCTTGTTTGTTTGTTTCTTAGCTGATACCGGAAAGGGCAGAACAATATATGACGGGCTACGCTAGTTAATAAATGGCGTATCAGGACGAAATTTATGGAAGCTATGTATTTTTCTATGGGTTGCACTCGAGTTGATTCTAGTGAAGCACCTTGTCATATACAAAATTTTTCCTCAGCTTTGTTATTGGCCGCGGAATTTGCTTGCTCACTCAGACATTTCTTATTTTTGCAGTTAACAATGAAGGAAGTATTTTTCTGATGATTTCTTGTCTTTCGATGAGATGAAATTGCGAAAATTCGTAGGAAATGCAATCAATCCGATCGATAAGTCGACAGGAACCTAGCCATTACCGATAGTAAGCAATGGTTTGGAGAAATCTTGAGCAGATGGATCGTTCACCATTGCAACTCGCATGTTTTCTGTCAGCTGCAGTTTCTTTACATAGCACCTCAGTTTTGATGATTTGAGGCAAGCGTTTATTTCATCGGCAGCAGTCGATATTGAATGTCATTCAGTGTTTGAAGGAAATCGCCGAACAGTTTTGCTCCTCCAAAACAACTGTCATTTCGCAGATATTTCAATGTTCGGTCAAGTGCTTCCAATGTGAGTTCTTGCGCCATTGTGGATTGGTCCCAGATCATGATTTAAGTTGCTATTGAGACTTTGGCTATTGCGGATTGTTTCGAAATATTACATGTCCGTTGTTCATTAGTTTGGAGGAAGGCCGCACATGAAGTAACAAATGTCTTCAACAACGCCTGGTTACATATCTGCTCATTCACCTCAAGATAAGGATTTCTTGAACTGACACGAATTCGATGTAAAATGTCTTCTGGAATGTTATCCTTTTAGTTGTTCCACAGATCACGTGGATTCGATGGGATGCTTATCGAAATGAAAATAGCAAATAATGGGCGTATCTGATTTGGAGATGCAGAAATAATTGCTTCAGCGATTGTCGAGTCCCAAGGAGAATCATTTTAAAGCAAATAAAGCTCTTGGCATGTAGCACCAAATATTGGTCACACTATACCATTAACAGTTCGTAGGGATCCAAATGAGTTTGACCCACGAACATTCACCAGCAACAACTGCAGATAGAAGCATTCATCGTTCTTCGGTTGAGCTGTGTAAATACGACTAAGAACATCATTGGAACGTATATCCTGGATGACCAGGAACCGCATCACCTCTCCTCCGACGTTGAAATTTCTACGATGAAGCGTTCCAAGCGTTCATCGTTGGAATTCAATGAACGCAATTGTTGCAACTATCCAGCACTTCGTGAAAGACTTCACTTCTCGACCATCGTATTACTTATTATTAATCATTTTAAATTAGCATACATATATTGATTATGATTTACATGATTAATTACATAAAAATCAAAAAATAATTATTATTTTTGATTTATAAAATAAAAACTGAAAATAATTTTTATTTTTTGATTTTTTAAATAATAATTGAAAGTGATTATTATCTTTAATTTTCATACAAATAAATTGAAAATATAAATGTATGCGCTATTTGGATAGCCCATTGAATAATCAAATATTTTGATATACATCTTATATATGTACGACGATTCCATCATAATGATTTTTAGTTAGAAATATACCCCATAACGGTTTTTTTTCCAAGGCGAGGGCCAGTGAAGATCTTTAGTCTCCAAAATTGGACCCCGGCCTAATTACTGCGAAGGTATCCAAACATTTTAGGACTAACAGAATAATGGTTCTGACAAGCGGTCATAGCGTGATTGCAAGCAATCAGAGTTATGAAATAAGATCAACGTTTATAACATCTGACATCACAACTTGTCGGCACCGCGATTTGAACCGCGATTAATTAAGCCGAACTGTGTGACGCAGACTTTCAACACACACGGCTAATGCCCTGTGCCTGGACCCTGGAAGAAATTTATCAAAATAAATCAATAAACATTTAATCAAAAGTCAATTAATGGAACAGCATGCTGCTCGCAGGAAAAAATTAAATTTACTCTCTCAAGATGTAATCAAAAAAAAAAAAAAAAAGACTGCAACATGCCGGAGCAGCAGACACAAAAATAGGGTAGAGGCAATTATTACGCTGTACTCGATAACGAAATTGATCTAGAAGAAGAACTTGTAAAATTTTAAAAGCAAGGTGCTGATAATAAAACTAGAATGCAAAATGCATGCATCAACAAATCGCAATTACTCAACCGTTGATCAAACAGAAGCATACGAAAATAAAAAAAAAAGCATTAACTAAAATGACAACAAATGAATTCCTCGTATAATTACTTATAATATCAAAACGGAAAGGATAATAGAATTCATTTCTAAAGGCTTCAGCATAAATGAGTTTAAAATAAAAGAGAATAACGAGAATAAATTAACACTATTCTTACCTGATATTGATAAATACACAAAAGTAAAAACATTGCTAAATAAATCCAAAGTGAACTATACATTCACGACAAAAAGCTTAAAAAATAAAACATTTCTACTAAAACTTTAAATGCAAACACAAACCCAACACAAACATTGAAAGGTCGGCCAATTAATGAATGGTGAGCCTACCGCACAAAACGAGAGAAATCTCGAAAATATCGGAATAGATTGGCATCTTGACAAAATAAACAGGGTTTTAACTCAAACCGTAGAAACAACTGACCCCAAGTTTCAAAACACCGACAACATAAAAAAAATTATAAAAAACATAACATAAGAAAAAAGAAATACAATGTCTATAATTAAAAAAACAATAGATTAAAGCTTTTTACTTTCCAACTCCGAATTAAATACGCTAAAAAAAAAATAAATTAAACTCATAAAAATATTAATCAAAGAAAACATAAATATGGCAATAAACAAACAATTTGAGAACAAACTAACAAAAATTGATGACATACTTTAAGAAATCCAAAAGAGATTTAAAAATAATAGACTGTAGACCATGTAATTCAACTTGGTTACAACGTCTACTTTATTGACTTCCACTAAAATGTATCATTGCGTCTTACACGCTAAAATGATAACCAGCACTCGTAATTAGAATATCCGTCGGGGTATCATCATTTGCTTGTGGCATTGCCATATTGCCCGATTGGGGTGAGTCAGTTTTAATTGGGTTGCCACAAGACCTACAGACAATTAAAATTCCGTTCGTAATAAGTACTTATTTCTCCTAAGGAAAATTGTTCTGGAAATCGTATGCACTTAACTATAACTTAACTGAGACATGCTTCAAGTGGTTTACAAATCAAAAATCAATTTCAAATAAATTTTCTTAGAAAAACCACATTTGTTTCCCAAAAAAGCAAACAATTTAACCGAAGAACAATTAGAAGAGTACTTCGTAACCAGTGAAGAGCTAAAACGTATTCTGTCAGAACTTAAAAATAAATTTTCGTCGGGGCTAGATGAAATACCAACATTATACTTAAAAATATCCCTGACACTTTAATTCATGAATTCTGTTCATTGTTTGATAACATGCTAAACAATGCCAATTTCCCTCTCAAATGGAATGCTGCAAAAATGGTTCTATTACGAAAAACAAACAAAGACTAGAACATGATAAGCAATTTTCGTCCAATCAGCTTACTACCAAATATAGGCAAGGTGTTCGAAATATGTTTAAACATACATATTACTACACACTGCAACCAATTTACCCATTATAAGCGATAAACAATTTGGATATAAATTCAAATATTCCACTGCACATGCAATTAATTGTCTAGTGTCAGAAGTCAGAAGTCAACTGGAACTGGAACAAAAAATATTGAGTTGGAGCGCGCCAACTCATCAACCTTCAAAAAGCCTCTGATACTGTGTGGATTAAAGGATTAATTTTTAAACCTATTGAATATAAATTTGCTATCGTCATACTAAGCCTTATATATACAATATCTTCAGTGACTCGTAGTTTATAACCCAAATCAAATTAGCACAAAAACATTTCAGATAGTTGATGGACTTTAACAGGGTACAGTAAACTCATAGTACTTGTGAGTTCAATATTTTTATATCTTCTACATCAAATCGGAAATATTATTGCATTTGCAGATGATCTCATAATTTAATATCGCGGGCAAAACAATGGACAACATAAATCATAACCTGCAAAACAAATTTAATATGGTTAAACAGTAAAAACAAATGGCACCTAAAAATCAACTCAGGAAAATTAAAACAATACTGTTTCGACCGCTAGTAAACAAATGCAATAGTAATAGAAAAAAAAAGCCTTCAAAGTCCTGGGAGGGAATCTTGACAAATTCCAGTACTTTGATAAACACATAAACCAACAAGTGGTGAAAAAAAGTAAAGCGTTTATTCTGTACAAACATATGTTCCATCCGATTATAACTTACGCCTAGTGATGGCAAAATAAGTTGTGTATGGGTGCGATTTTAAACTCGATACTGTAGAGGCACAACTATTTGTCGACGGTGTATCGTCCGCTGTAATCAGGTTTTGATCTGTAGAAGTCAGGAAACGGAGTCCTATGGACCGACTACACACACCACTCACACAGATTTTTTGAACATTAAATTATCTGGTTTCGTTTTGTTTGTTTAGTTTATTTTTCCATTTTATTGTTGTTTTTCACTCTCGTTTTTGATCTCATCCGGTGCAGACATAATCGCGCATATTAATCAACAGTCACTGTTTAATTTTTGTGTCTGTTATTTACACTCACAACAGTTACAAAAAAAATCACACTTTTCTAAGCAACAAAAAAAGAAAACAATGTGTTAGTATGCTTAGCACTCACGAGCTCTTGATGTGAAACATATTCAGTATGTAACTTGCTTATTATGCAGTCACTGCCAGCACAACCTCAAAAAAAGTTTCGCACGTTTTCTGGTTCTCTCAGCTATGCTTCTTCTTCGTATCTGCTTCCAAAAAAGGCGCGGTCGCCCGAAATACGAAATAAGAAGGGGCCTTACGCTAGAGTTTCTTTGCCTTCGCCTTGATTATCTGAAAAAATATTAACAGCCGATGAGGACGAACCCATTCAAACCCCCTCCAATCTTCATTCCCTTGGTGGAAAACATTGATACCACACGAGAACTGAAAAAAACCATCGGTAGTAATGATTATTCCTACAAAGCTGGTCGTGACGGGCTTGTACGCATTATGCTGCAGAACAGTGATCACTAAAGAGAACTGGTAAAGATATTCTATGAAGAGGAAGTTTTATTTCCTACCATTTGAAAGAAGAAAAGTTATATCGTGCGGTTTTTAAAAACTTGCATTATTCCAACTCTCTTCAATACATCATTAGGAATCTCCATGAACTGGGTCACGAAAAAAGACACATGGCCAACGGTAAGTCCCGCATTACCAAAGCTACTATGTTGATATTCTTTGTTGATCTTGAGCCAGCACCAAACAACAAAAAAGTGTTCGAAGTCAAGAAACTTTGTAAAGCTCTGGTTAATATAGAGCGTCCTAGAAAGTTTGGCGACTTGGTACAATGCCAGGAATTCGGGCAAACATAACGTTTTTGCAACAAGCCATACCAGTGTGTAAAATGTGGCGAAGGCCACAAATCAACTGAATGAATGAAAACAAGGGAAGACCGCAAGGCCTAGACATTACTTTAGCAGCAGTTTATGTACCTCCTAGGTACAAGGTTTTTCAGTCGATGTTCCAGCAAGTCTTTCGTAGACTGGGCCAGAGATTTATAGCATGTGGTACTTTTAATGCGAAATACTCTTGGTGGGGTTCCATACTTTGCAATCCAAAAGGATTTGCTTTGTCTAATTATATGCGTACCACGAAACTCACTAGTCACTCCACAGGTAAACCATCATTCTGGCCCACAAACCCAGAAAAGATCCCAAATCTATTGGATATTGCTCTCAGTAAAGGTATTGATCCCAACAAAATCTCTACTGCACCTTTTCATGACCTCTGCTCGGATCCCTCAGCCGTATTAGTCAACATAGATATCCCCATTGATGTTGTATCGAGACCTGCTAAAATCGTTAGAAGAAACACCAACCTAAATCTATATCATACTTAGCTTGAACACACAATTGACTCAGACGCTCAGCTAAACTCTGGTACCGATATTGAATCAGCATTAGAACACCTGACTTTGAATATCCACGAAGCCGCAACCTACTCTAATCCTTCTCCCTCCCGAGTAACCCAGTATCCTTAACGCGACCTCCACCTCTGGTCCGAGAGAAGACAAGGCTGCGAAGAGTTTGGCATCTCAGTAGAAATCTGAAGGACAAAACGGCGCTCAACCGAGCAACGAAGAAGCTGACAGCGGTGATTAACGGGAAAAAAACAAGGCAACTTCATATTTTCTTGAAAAGCTGCACCAGGGAGTGCGGAACTCAATCTATGGAGTGCGACAAGATACCTTAAAAGACCAACAAAGAGAAAGGTGCCTCTCCACAGTCATAGTGGTGCCTGGTGCAGGCCCGGCCAATACAAGGCTCAAGAGTTTGCAAAGCACCTTGAAGTAACTTTCACCACGTTGAACTTCTGGTTTCCTGCTGATGAACAGGAAACCATTATTTTCTCTGCATGTCAGATGGATCTCCCAGTATGCCCAGTAGAACTTCAAGAAGTCCAAAATAAAATTACTTGTCTAAAACCAAGCAAATCTCCTGGCTATGATAAAATAGATGATCTTGCCATCCGATCCTTGCCCATCAAAACGCTGTTGTTACTTGTTGCGATCTTTAATGGCATTTTGAGGCTCAGTCAATTCCCTGAGCAATGGAAGTGTGCTAAGATCATCAATATTGCCAAAACAGGGACGCCAGAGCAAAAGCCAAGGTCCTACCGACCAATTAGCCTGCTAGCGATTCTCTCAAAGATGTTTGAAGGAATATTCTTAAGTCGACTGCTGCCGCTCCTGGATGATGGACGAATGATTCCCGATCACCAATTTGGCTTCTGCAGATTCCACGGAATACCTGAGCAGTGTCACAGAGTGGATCCACACATTTTGCAAGCATTCGAACGCAAAATGTATTGTTCGGCTATCTTTCTCGACGTCCGTCAGTCGTTTGACAAAGTATGGCACCCAGGACTGTTACACAAGCTGAAAAAGCTCTTCCTAGCACCGTACTATCTGCTCTTCAAGTCTTATCTTGAAAATATAATTCTCTATGTCACCTGTGACGGTAAGGACTCAGATATAAAACAAATAAAAGTTGGTGTGCCACAAGGTAGTGTGTTGGGGCCTATCCTTTATACATTATTCAGTTCTGACCTTCCGACTCCAAGCGAAGGCAGTAAAATGATGGATACATATGCTGATTACACAGCACTCCTAACATCGAACTGCGTCATTTAAATCGATTAGAACCATGGCTTAAAAGGTGGAATATTGATGTCAACACAGATAAATCTACTCATGTCACCTTCACTCTCAGACAAACATCCTGTACCTCAGTCCAGCAAAACGGGAACATCATACCTACGCACACCTCGGCCAAATACCTTAGATTGAAACTTAACAAGCACCTGACAAGTAATACCCACATTAAGCTCAAAATGAAACAGTTGAAACACAAACTATATAGGATGAGATGGCTCCTGTGGCACAGCTCCAAATTAAGTATTAAGAACAAGGTCTTACTCTATAAAACTATCCTTAAGCCAGTATTAACATATGGAATTGAACAATGGGGAACAACATCAGCATCGAATATATAAATCATCCAAATAGTTCAATCCAAGCTCCTGAGAAGGCTTGTAGGAGGTGAATAGTATGTCCGTAACTCAGTCATTTACAATGACCTACAGATTTTGACGGTGAGTGAAGAAATTGCGCACTGCAGCAAAAAACACAGCATATGACTGGAATCTCACGTAAATTATCTTGCCGTCAATTTACTGGACAACAGCCTACAAATTCGCAGGCTCAAGCGTTTATGTTTGCCTGGTAGTAAGGTAGAATTAGTATTATCCAAATTCGATTTTTCGACATATCTAGCGCAAAAAATAGGTACAAATGCAATTTAAATCAATTTTAATTATTTATTTAGTTATTTCTATAAAAAAAAAAGAAATGCGTGGTCTTCCCCTTTTTGTTGTTTTCATTAGATTTAATTTGTTCACAAAGAACGATTACGCAATGATGCTGTGACGTCACTTTAAAATTTCACTCTACCGAAACGAAAGATGTTTCACATCAAAAAAAAAGCATACACACAATTGCGAACGTAGAGACTAACTTTTCGGTGCTCAGGTCTCGTAATGCAAAGCCAGCCGAGATAACGGGAGTGCTAAACAAAATCAAAAAATATAAAAACAAAAACAATTAACCGACAATCCAAAACTACCGTTGATGCATTTTAGGCATCAGAAGTTAAAATGCCACATTTTAACAAAACCAATGTGAATAAAACTGAAAACTTTGATGATAACGGAATCGACGAAGATACAGTAAGTGTTCCAACAAACGGTGAACAAAATAATATAAAAATGCTTAAAAATAGTGCAAAACATGTTCACGATATGCTTAAAAGTGTGAATACCTCTGAGTACTTAATCAAAACGATTTCTAGTGGCATAAAAATATTTCTGAACTCATCTTATACCACTCAAGCTTATACCACTATTGGCAATGAACTCAAAACTCAAAACTGTGAGTTCTACTCTGTCTGGCTTAGATAAGCACTCTAATGAAGAAGTTAGACAAATTCTCATCCATTGAAAAGACAACAAACTCAGGATGGAAAATTCTTTTGTACGTATTGTATTTTGAAAATAGAACAGTTACCCTACACCAATTAAAACAACAATATCCCTCCATAAATCACACAAAAGTGAGATGGGAATACAAAACCAAGTCAGTTATATAACAACCTAACACAATGCTATAATTGCCAACTCTTCGGTCACGGGTCCAAAAGCTGCAACGTAAAAACCTCCTGTGCCAACTGTGCCGGTCAGCATCAAACAACTGCCTTTATGACACCAACTACGGCACTATGTGCTAACTGCAAAGGCAAACATCGATCTACTGATCCAGAATGCCCATGCCGTCTCTATCTCTACTTCATAGACCCATGTCCAAAAATAATCATATCATTAAGCATAAGGGATATAACCACAATGACTATAATCATACAATCAATGCATATAACAATACAAACTATGGATCCGACTTTCCTTACTTAGCGGGCAATCGCGTTCGTTTGTTTAATAAGCGAAACCCAGCTAACACAAAAGAATCGCTTTAAAATATCTGATTATTCAATTTATAGAAATGACCACACTTCTAGAAGTGGAAGCGGTGTTGTTATAGCGATAAGTAATGAGCTGAAGCATAAAGAAGTTGCGAATGTTAATACACACTTGGTTGAGAACATAGGAGTATAAATTAATATAGACTCGCAAAATACTAATTAACTGTTTTTAGCTTACTTTCCTGGGTCATCGGCTTAATGTATTAACAGGTCATGCACACTGCCGAATGACAAGGAACACCAAAGATGTTGTTTCAAGGCAGACGTGAGCTGCTGGAACAGATTTTGGAATCGCAGTAGTGCAAATTGTTGGGGAAAATATTCTTTGTGAACTATACTCCATTGTCAAATTTTCAGTATTGTACCCAAAAGATCCAGCGTATATTCCAGCCAGTTGCAAATCAAAGCCTTCAGCACTAGATCTTTTCATTTCAAACTCTCCCAATCTGATAACTGAACCATTAACACTCAATGACCTTACAATGGACCATCTATCTGTAATTGCAAGGGTAATTTCCGACCCAAATATAGTTGAAAAACCACTTCCTATGTACTCTAAAGCTTACTAGAAATATTTAAGGAAAACCCTGAATCCAAATATTACTGGCATGCAGCTTAAGTAAAGTGTGATTAATCACACTGCGCCTCCTACTATTGAATTGCTTGATAAAATGGTTGACTTACTTAATGCAGAAGTAACTGCTGCCCTTGAACTCGCAGTGCCAAGAAGGTCATGTAAACAATTCTTTAAAGAATTACCTAACAACATCTCTGAACTTTTCAAAAAGAGGAACATTGTGAATAGGCATTGGTAAAGGACAAGGCAACCTATTTGCAAAGCGAAACTAAACTATCTTAGTTATCAAATAAAGCGGCAAATATTTGCACATAACAACTGCACTTGGAACAATAAATTAAAGGGCCTTGATAGGCATTCTAAAAACTTTAATATATACACGTACGATGTACCTAGGCTTGCAAACTGCATTATCTCCACCTTTCCTGACGACACTGAGCTTTACTATTGCTTTGGCGCACAAAAAACATGAAGAAGACTGTAGAGAATGTCTAATTCCGACCAAAAACTTTGCAACACTGTTAGAAATTCGCAGCCTTGCTTCGAACCGTTGTCGAATCCATTTATGGATACGCAGCGAATCGAATTGCATTCTACTACAACAACCCCTGAATGACGTCATTTTTCTTTGTGGCTTTTGTAGAAAGTAATACGAATCACCGTCGAATCACCAGCGATTCGAGTCCTAGCCCACTGTAAATAGGCTATTATACATACTATATGAAATGGAAAATCATGTTAAATGTTAGTAAGACTAGTGCTATTTTTTTTACAAGGAAAAGGAAAAGTATACATTTACCCAATGCAAATCTAAATGTCCATAATATTGACATTCCTTGGACAAATAGTTTACGTTATCTTAGATTCCATTTAGACAAAAAACTTACATTTAAAGAACTCTGAATAAAATTTACAAAACTTTCCATTTTATCCACTTATAAACTTTCACTGCATAATAAACTTATTATATTCAAATCGATATTTTATCAAATTTTGCTATATGGGTGCCAGTTTTGTGGTGACTGTGCTTCAACACATATACAAAATTACAAATTGCTCAAAACAAATTTCTCAAAATGTCATTAAATTTACCATTCTACTTCTCTACACACCAATTACACGAAAGAGCCAATATTCAGAAAGTTCAGGATAAAATCTATCAATATAACACAAACTACAATAATCGTAATTCAACTATATAGGTTATTCTTATATAACATTGCTTGCAATTGGCACTATTCTTCTAATTCTTTTGATTAGACTTGTCAAGTGCCTATATTTTAGTTGTAATTAGTTATGTAAGCTAGTGTTAAATTAGTTTTTATCGTAACTGTTTTTAAGGTTTTTCCCCTTTTCCTTAGCGACAAAATGTATCTAAAAATAGGTCCATTACTCCACCCATTTATTTTAGTTGCAAGTTAAAGATATAAATAACTGTAAAAATCACTGTAAAACCAAATTTAAGAAGGTACTACTATAACTTTTGGGTAAATAAATAAATAAATAATATTGTTGTTTTTTCCTGTCACTACGTGTAGAATGATTATTTCTGAAAATACGTTGTGTGAAGTGCCGTGTGTTGTTTATTGCAAATTGTAGTCCAGTGATAGATTTATAAAAAAAGAGACAAAACAAAAAAACTGACGATGTCGCGAAGTTTGTAGGTGTGTTCACCGATAGTGTGAATAATGCGGTGTGTGTCTGTGCGTGGCCAACGGGAGCGTGGTTGTCAGATGGTCGTGCGACGCGCTGCCGCCGGAGTTCCGCAGGTCGTAGTCGGGTCCATGAGGCATTTACATTTAATTATGTGTTCGGTGAAAATGACAAGCAAAAGCAGATTTACGAGTCTTGCGTTGCCGAAATGTTGAAGAAATTGCTGTGCGGCTTCTGCGCGACTATTCTGGCTTACGGACAGGCTGGCTCAGGAAAGGCGTACACAATGGGCACGTCTTTCAGTGGCACTTGGACGAAGATACCGGCTTGATGCCAAATGTGATGTATTTCAGGAGATCGAGGTGATATTGCGTTCTGTAGACTTCGTTGTGAGGTGCTCGTACATGGCGCTATATCAAGAGCAGTTTTTCGATTTGTTGTCGAGTATTGGGCGTAAATCGAGCATTGTTGATCTGCGCGAGAATATAAATGGTATTCTGATACCTGGACTTATTGAGCAGATCGTGAAATCAGCCAAAGAAATTATCGTCCAAGTTTTGCGTGGGTCCGCTGGTCGCGCTGCGGCCGCGACCTCGATGAGTGCGCCTCGGGTTGTTGCCGTTATATTTACAGCAACAGCAACGAAAGTGGGAAACCAACATAATCTATAAATTGCGGCAATATTCCATCCGCAGCAAAGAAGGAGACAAACAAGCTCAATTCTACACAGCTGTTTGCAGGGCTGCACAGCTGCTGAAAGGGCTGCGATAGCGATATTCGACCGTCAGCGCTGGGACTTAGTATGTTGCGAGAATTGGTGCACAACATGCGTTATTCTCAAGTTGAAGCGCTAAGTGTGGCCTTCCTTTGGGGCTGCTCAGCTGCCGGCAGGGCTGCGGTAGCGATCATCAATCAACAGCGCTGGGATGTCGTATGTTAAGAGTTACTGTGCCCAACATGCATTAGCGTCAAGTCAAAGAGCTAACCGTGGCCACCCCACCTGAAGTTGCAACTAAACTTCAGCGCGGGTGTGCTCTACGCACACCACACACTAGCACAAAGGGTCTAAATGTCATGAATGTCTATGGTCATGTCGTCTGTGGGCTTGTCGTCTGCTAAAAAAGTCTTTAGTGTTGTGTGCAAAAAATAACGACTTTGGTGCCGTGTGAAAATAGCACACGTGTGCAAAACACAAGCCGCTGGGGAGTATAAAAATTCAGGCTCGAGTCGCAGTAGCTTTTTATTTAAAGCCAAAAAACTAAATATTTATAAAACAAGAAAGGCACATAGTGCCGTAATAAATATATTTTTTATAAAACTTAATAAATTGTTTTATTAAATTATATACATATGTATGTGTAGCAAAAGTGTTATATGCACAGTTGTCAGGATTCTTTTTTGGGCTCAAATTAAAAAAATATACATATTTATTATCATTTTAATTTGATTTTAGAAACAAAAGCTTTTCAGCATTGATATCATCAACCAGGCGCATTCTACGGCCCGACAATGCCAGTCCAGCCATCGAAAATATACGCTCGCATGCCACAGACGAGCCTATACCTTGCCAACGGAAAGTCGGGATAATCTGAGAAATATATTAGATACAGAGTTGGTGCATGTGCCCACTACCAGAATTAAAACATAGGTTAAAAAGTTACACGGGACTTAGCATTAATTCGAATAATTGAGCGAAACTGTGTTGCACACATTATTAAGAGTAACAGTGCATGGTTAACTGTGAATATCAAATGTGGCTGCTCACAATACTAAATGTGACTATGCGTTTGTGCCAAGACTTTGGTACCTGTTACTTTTGATACGGAGTAACAGTGTGACAGCAGTTACTGTGACAGAATAACAGGTACGCAGGTATTTCCCATCTCATCTCTCTTTTCAAATCGAAAACCGCCTAGTAACTATCGGTTGTAAGCGAATTCTATATGAAGGTGGCTGACCTGGCCATCTAATCAGAACACAACCCAGGCAAAGACGGAAAAACAGCAAGTCCCTGGTCGGCGTCGCGCTGAGAACTAAAGGCAGCAGGATCCGCAGAGGCCTGTCCTGACACCATGCTCGACGCAAGCCAAGGAAGCCTGACAACCGATGCAGGCGTTAAGAAGGACGCTAAGGATTTACTTAGCGCAACGTTGATAACCCTCCTTGCAAAAACGAGAAATCTGCAGGAGCCAATGACGCCACCAAAGAGAAACATAAATCAGACACATCGCGACTTTCTGGAAGATATTGTGTTGTTTGGCATCTAGAATTTGTCGAATTTGTAGCAGAGAGAGTGAGGCAGGGAGACCATCGCGTAAAACGCCACCAAAGAAAGCGAAGAACCTAATGGCCGGTACACCAAGCCCATCGTCTTTTGTGGAACAGTTACCTGAAGCTGGAAAGCTGAAAATTGGTTGGGCAATATCCCGTATAAAGGAGCCAGGAGCTGTTAAACGCTGCTTTAGGTGTTTTGAATTCGGCCCTTTGGCGATAGCGTGCAGGAACAGCATTGATAGAACCGGGTGCAGCCTGAGATGCGGACGATCGGGTCACAAAGTCATAGACTGTAAAGCTGAGCCAAGATGTTTCATCTGTTAAAAGAACAATGTCGGGGATGTAAGTCACCAAGCGAGCAGTCGTAGGTCTCCTTTAGCTACCGAGAAGCGAGGCTTTTAGAAATATTTTCAGTTTGTTGACTGTAAGCGCTATCAACCCTAGCGGATTGTAGATTCTGGCGATAGTACATTGATTGAGCGTTTGTTAGCTGTACACTCGACAGAATTTGTGAAATGTTGAAAAGCAGGTTGTCGGAGCAAGGATCCCAAGCCAAATCAAGAGCTTTGGTGATATGAGTTCCATCGTGAAAGTTCAGCAATTTCTCTCGGTCAGGTTCAGGCTTTCCCTTAAGAGCCGTAGGTTTGTTGGAACACCACTTGCGTATTAGAAAGTGGCCTCTGAGCTGCAAATCCTTAATCTGTTGACGAATTTTTTGTACCTCTTCAACGGTATCACCTCCAGTGATCAAATCGTCGACGTGGAAGTCTCTGCGACAATCTCAGCTGAGAGGAAAGAGAATTCCTCGTCATAAGACAGCCGATGCATGGCGTGAATAACTAGGAATGCGGTTGACTTCGTCCCATAAGTCGCTGTGTTTAGGGGGTAAACCATTGAAGATATACATCAAGGTGTGAATGGATGGGCCTGTTAGCAATAAATCGTTCAATGATGAACCAGATGAGCATTTGGCGGAACGGTTTAAAACTACGCGTAACTAGGTTGATGTGCTATCCAATTTTTATACGCAATGGTGTGGTAAAAAATAAGTAGGCTTGTCCAGTGGTGCCAGAGACATGTGACTCAAGTCAATTTACTCTTTCAGAAACGCTGAATATTGAAGTTTTAATGAACGGTTTCTTGCCAGCCTGGTTTCAATGGTTGTGAATCGACGCAGAGTTCGTTAGCACGAGTCACCGATCGCGTCAATGCTGGTCCGGAATGGCAGATGAACTGAATACTGTCCAGACTCAAGGCGTGTATGATGTTTCTGGAACAGCTGCTCGCAGAGTGCGTCTTCATCATCCATAGTTGGCGACGTTCCACAGCAACTATCGATTTCCCAGAACTGCTTGACTTTCTCAGACAGTGAATTTCTATCTTCATGGGGGTTGGGTTCCTTGCCAAGCACAGCCAGAGATGGATTTTTGCTTCCTGCCAAGTCAAGTACAAACCTCAATACACAATCCAGCCAAGCCTCATTTTCCGTAGAATGGGCAAGAGGTTAGCAATGCGAAATTGCCCAACGCAAATGATATCGAAGAATAAGCTAGTGCCACGCAGAAGGTCAATAAGCTGCGATTTAAAGAAGAAGGGGTCAACAAGATTGAGATTCTTCGGAATGGTCCACCCAGTTGAAATCTAAGTGTTGCTGGTAGTCGGTTATAGTACGCAGTACAACCGCGACGAACGAAGTTGAATAGCTTGCGTCCTGGGATTGCGCAAAAATATCAACTGATTTATCGGCTGAAACGGACGACTTCCCAATGCTTGATATGGAGGTGTTCGAATGATGAGCTTTCAACTATAGTTGACTTGCAAGTCGAGCGATAATGAAGTTCCGCTGTGATGCTGAATCGAGCAAGGCGCGGCAGGGCGTGAGCGTCCCCGAGCAACCTTTGACATAGATAATTGCAGTGGCGAGCAACACGTAGTCATTATTTGCAGTATTCGGGGTTTTAGGTGGAGGTTAAGATGAGCTCGCTGAAGTGAGCGCAGATGAGGATTTGGTTGATGGATCACTATGGGCCGTTGGATGGAGCGATTGTGCTGATATGCAGCAATGAATGATGCTTCGACATGCAATGCTTGCAATGACTTGATTTGCTGTAAAGTGTGACCTTTGCGAAGGCAATTGAAGTAAAGGTGAATTTTTGTTTTGTTTCTTTGTACCGTAAGTTG
This sequence comes from Cacoxenus indagator, assembly GCA_035041755.1. NCBI lineage: Eukaryota > Metazoa > Arthropoda > Insecta > Diptera > Drosophilidae > Cacoxenus > Cacoxenus indagator. Next base: position 55,707 of record JAWNKX010000035.1, on the reverse strand, counting down.
GGTGATAACTTTAAAAATCTGGGGCATTTTTTTAAATAATGATCATTAGCATCACAAAAAATACATAATTGAGTTAGATTAGGCGAAAAAAATGCTATGATTTTTTTATATGCTTTTCCAAACTGTTGGATAGGTGTTCGTTTTACCGTAGCGCATTCCAAATTTTCCAACATCCGAGATCTTGTGATGACATGTCGGTCCATCTCGTCAGTTTGTTCATAGGTAATGCCTCCTACCATCTCTCTCGATTCACTCTATCCAATTTTCTTGCAACGAGATGAATATAGGATCTATCAATAAGTTCCTCAGTTTTTCACATAGTTTTCAGAGCTCGTAAATGAGCGTTGATCTTTTCAGTCACCTCACGCAGGCTGCTGGCAGATCCGCTCTCAACACCATTAATCAAGAAAATAGACTGCACGTGTGCCTGAAAATGCAATAATTTATTATCAAATCTGTTAAGGAGTAGTAGGGCCTTATCGTAGTTCTTGTCGATTGGCTCAAACGACCGAATTGTTTCCAGCGAGGTGCCATCCAAGCAGGCACGCAGATGCTGGAACTTCTCTACTTTGCTTAGCACCTTATCCTACCTCTTAAACATGGCATAGAAGTCAGGCCAATCGATGTAAGCGCCGCTAAATCGCGGTAAATGCAACTAGGGCAGGTGAGACTTATCACTTGGCAATGCCTGTAAATTATTTTAGCATAACGCAAATTTAAAAAATAAAGCACTAAGCAGAGCTAGTTTTCAATTTGTATGTCCGAAATCAATTGTAGGAGACTATATGTTTGTTAAACCATGTAGTTTGTATGTAATTGTGTCTTTATTTATAACTGTATATCAAGCGACTTATTTCACCGCACATTTTTTGTTGTTCTAAAGATTTCGAGCACCGGAACTGCTTGTACATATGTTTCAAGGGCTGTATGTATGTTCATAACAATTGAAAAGGCCCGCCAACTGCGAGAGAGCCGTTGCACCCAGTCGCGTTATGTACAAAACGGTATGTGTGTTTTGCACCGAACGCGCTCAAGTCTGATTATATATTATAATTTACTGCACTTGCAATGTCATGTGGTAAAATTAACATGAGCATGTCACACTGGTCACTCTAGAATACTTAAGGTACTCCCTGGGATCTGAATCTGCAGCAATCTGCACCAACATAGCAGATCACCACGGATTTGCGTTCCGGTTGGCGCTTCACGGCTATCCACCCAAATAAATCTGAGTAGTAAATTGGTAAAACGGGCCCTAGGCCCAGTGGTAAAACATGGTTCACTGATGGTTCTACAACGGAAACGGGTACCCTAGCCGGGATTTTTGGACCAAGCATAAGGAGCTCAATCGCAACGGGCAAATATCCCACTGTATTCCAAATGGAGATCTACGCCATAGATATCTGTGCGCGCAAAGAGAAGAAGAAGTACTTCAAATGCTATAGAAAAGTTACCAAAGAACACGTCATGTGAAAATGGTTAGGAAGTAATAACATAGTATAATAATTAAAAATTGGTTTAGCTTGGTTTTTATGAGATTAATAGAGGTCGGAGAAGAAACGAACGCATAGTGAGTTTTACATAAGACATAGAATGGATCATGTTGTAAGTAAGAAGTTCTACACAAGGCGAGGCTAATATGTATGTAATGCCTATGTAATGCCTAATCGAGCAGTTACATTAAAATTTATCAAACTCAGTAAGGAAGATGAGTTAGTATTATCGTAAAAAATATTATGCATGAATGTCACGCCCAGGATACAATTATATAGTTGTTTTTCATATTTAGTAGGTATGCAATGACCACATACTGATCTCATATAGGGCAGGCCCAAGTGGCATCAAAATTCACCCAGTCTTATAGACTGGGATCAGGTGTTCTTCATTGCTAATTTTTTTGGTGATCATACGATATCCGAAATAATGTCTGACGTACCATATATTTGGCTAAAGATAAAGACATCATCAACATGCAATATTAAACTAAAGCTAAGATTCAATTTAGAATTCAATACCTACAATGACATGCACGATTCAAACAAGGAGAAAAAATTAAGGTTACAAGTTTAGAAAGCAAGTTATGCATTAATTCAACGACGCTAACAATTTAGTCTTTATAACATAAGAAGAGGTGGGAGGAGCAGCACACGCAAAGTGGGTATTAAAAGATTTACATAAGACATAGAATGGATCATGTGTCAAATAAGAAGCTCCACAAGGGAAGACTAATAGGAAAATAGTGTCTAGTTGGAGGTGCTGGTATACTAAATTTAATCATTCTAAGTAAGAAAGGTGAGTTAGTACTACCATAAATGAGGTTATAAATAAAAGTTACACCAATGACCGTTCTACGACTAGAAAAGGTAGGGAGGTTGATCAATCTTCGACGACACCGATAAGATGGTGGGCAAGCATTAGGATCCCAGTGCAAGTTTTTGAGAGCAACAAGTAGAAATTGCTTTTGCACCGACTCAAGGCGGTGATCTCACATGGGGCAGGCCCAAGTGGTATGCGATACAGTATCGAAAGCTTTACTGAAGTCGGTGTAGGTAACATCGGTTTGGCTACCTACCGAGAAGTTGTGATTGACAAAAGAAGTAAATTCCAACCGATTGGTTACCGTTGAACGGTTCTTTAAAAAACCATGCTGGTATACTCAACAATGGGCGATTACAGAACTGTAAATGGTCAGTGGTAATCTGCTCAAACAACTTAGGAATTGCACACAGCTTGGCAATACCTCTGTAGTTCGATTGTACTACCCTTTTTGAAAAAGGGAATAATGTAGGATTCTTTCAACCACTTGCCATAGACGAAGTAATAAGGGATAAATTAAATAAAGTACAAAGGGGAATATATAAGTTGTCAGCACACCTCTTTTAAGATACAACTAGGAATATTATCCATACCATCTCCTGGTAGAAGGGAGTTTAACGAATTTTAATATAGCAAAACAATACTGCAGTAAATAAACGGCAAATGGAAGTGATTAAATTCATCAATTTTATAAGGGTAAGGAGAACTATTTCCACAGGCACTACTGGAGTAGGTGCCCTGGAAATTGAGCAAAAAGGTTCGCAATCCCATCATCAGAGCTACTTGCAACTCCATCAAACTCCATAGTAGTTGAAAATAATTCTTACTTCTTTTTGATTTTGATGAATTTAAAAAAATTCTTGGGATCTCGATTAATATTTACTTTTACTTTGCGCAAATATCGATTATAGCAAGATTAATTAGAAATGTTAATTTTACTACGAGCCACGGCATAATTCGCATAATCAGTTGCGGAACAAGAGCGTTTAAATTTTTTAAATAACGGATTTCTAATAATTTTTAGACGGTCCAAATTTATACAAAACTAAGGCGGACGCTTAGAATTGTCGGTAACATGCACTTTAGTCACACATTTATTGATATAATCCAGCATAGTCGTGTTGACTATGCTGAATGGCAGTATTAATATCAGAAGAAGAACTTAATTGACCAATCCGTGGAAGCAAGCAATGAGTTAAGACGATTGAAATTAGTATGTTGAAAATTAAAAGCGTGTCTTGGCATAGCACAAGTTGAATCAAATGCAAACAGCAGTTGGTTAAGAGTTAGTGTCACCTCAAGGCCGGGGTGATAGCTATCTCAACAACATTAATTAAACAACATATTTTTTCTTCATTGCAGACGACCATTCAAGTTTATAGGAATTATTTAAAAATCGATATCGAATACAAAACACTTGGCATACAATGGGATACAACCAGCAAGAAGGTTATCACTCAATTGCTAAGACGGGACTACTTGAAAATACTGCAAATATTACGAATATGTAACTCCCTTTCGATAGACTTAAACGTCGCTTCGCCTCAAGTGTCGCAATTCAATCAAATCCTGGGAATTTTGTGATCCAAATTCCTCATTGATTGCCGTCGCACAGACGCAGTTGGTTGCCACTGCCGCAGCCAACTCAACTACCACCACGAACACGACCACCAACTATGTGCAATTACCCTCCATTCCTACAGTCCCGGGTACAATATAAGCGAAATACGCACTGCCATTTTTAGCGCTGTTGAAGCATAAAAGGCTCTTGGACATACATTTGAACGCACACTTCGATGTGGCATGCCGCTTACACAGACCACAGAATCCTTTACTTTAGTTCTACACGCTCAATGTTGCTGGTTAATGGCTTTGCGAACGGGAATGGCAAGGGAAATATCAGAAGTAATGAGCGAAATGTCAACGCCACCATGTCAATGGTAACGCCTCTGGGGCTCCTTCCTCTGCACCTGCGGCATCAATGATACCAGTTGTCGGGAAAGCTGTCAACAATAATCCGACTTAAGGTTTCGGCCACTCTGTCTATCTCTAACGTGCTTATTAGCCCCCTAATAAAATCTTAAATTCATTATCTGTCATCTCTGGCCGATTTAAAATATTCTGCCTGGCATGATGTCGTCCTCATAAGTGTGCCGGCTATGATAATGCACACTCATCAGTTTGCATTTCTCATGGCCAAGTCTTTGCAGGAGCAGGATATACAATTCAGATTTTAAATGCGTATGAATTCAATGAGTAAATTAGTTTCTTATATAACTTAATTTACGCGATTTGAGGATATTAAAAATGTTCTTTTGCCTGGAATCTATTGGGACTTTGAAATACTTTATATCGTATTGTAGTCGTTGTAAATGTAAAAATGCAAGCGTTTACCAATAATTCTTACACAATGCTCTTGCGCCCCTTTACCTTCTTTTGAAGGACAACAGTTCAAAGTCACTTCAAAGTCTTCAACCCTTGACTTTGACAAGTTTCAGTTTACTTCAAGTGTTCATTTCTAGCCGAGAGCGCCACTCACACATTTACTTAGCCAGTCAACCCGTAATGCCCTTCGAACGAACTAAACTGGCACATAACTGTTGCATATTCATGCGCTTTGAAGGATTTACTTTTCCGATACGTTGCGACGTACGTACTATTATACAATACGAGTATTTACTCGCCTTGTGTGTGTCGGTCATTTGGTCAATTTAAAGCGACTGCCGCCGGCAGTGGACAGTGGCGATGATTGCACTTATGTCAGTGTTAAAATAAGAACTTCAAATTATTGTATTTGATTCTTTTTTAAATTATATATTTTACTACATATAAAGGGCATTAAAAACACTCCGAACACCGCTTCTGGAAGTATAGAGAAGGTAGGATTATTTTAAAAGCCAGGACAATAAGATTATCACCGAAGGTAGCCGTGTTTCTCCAAACTAGACCTAGCTGAAGCATAAGAGCAACATAAATATTGACAAAGTCAATTTGATTAGGTAGCTGCACTCAACAGAGATGACTTCAAAAATTAATCTTCAAATAAAATGCAATCAACTCGTTCATCTCAATCCCCCAGAGAACAACAGCTCTGACAGCACCTGAATGTAAGCTGGGCAATTGTAAATTCTTCTCTTGATCAGCATGTGTTATAATATGGAGATGAATACGGTGTTTTAAAAGTCGAGTTGAAGGAGGAGCATGTAGAAATATCTATCCATATTAGGGATGATTCAGCTGGACAATATGCCTTTTCTTGCGCTTTAAAAGTACATAAACAACAATAGCAATATTAATCTAACATTTACTCATAGAGATGGGTGTCGACAAATACAATTAAATAGCGGCATCATTTCTCCTAATATTTTTAATATTATACTACTCCTTCTTCTCTCTTTAGAAGAAGATTCTAATATTCCAAAACCGTTCAAGATTCCTTTTGCTTAACTCATTACGGCTTGACTCATGTACATACCTGTTTCAAGTACACATAATTTCTGTATACCGAATTTTCTATACAACGAAATGATATATTGGTTCCGTGAGGGTTTTCTATAGGCAAGTTCGATCGTCCATACATATGTAAGTTATTTAAACCAAATATGATGACGTAGTTGTTGCATACAAAGAAAGAAAATAGTAAATTCAAACAGTCATATAATTGGTTGGTCTATGTGTTGGTCTATATGAGCATATAAAACTTTATTTCCAAAATGTGTTTTTGTAGAGCTCCTACGAAGACTGTAGTTCGCATTCAACGTATCTCTAAGTTAAATACGAGCGAACAACTAACTTTTTAGTCGTTTCGTTCAAATTCGGAAGAGTTCCGATATTTTGTATAAACAACTTGGCAATTGTGCTAAACAGCAACGACATGAAGAGACAATCAGCACGACGGACATGTTGTGGTGTTTACGCTAACTCAACTGTGTCATAACATCGTGGGTTTTTGCTTTTGGCATTTTGGCGCCATTTTGTGCTTTGACGCTTAACTTCATTTCCTGATGTAATTTGTTTGGAGGGCGGGCTTAAGTTATGCACTAAATAAGGGCAAAAAACATGAATGTATATAAAAATGCTCTGCTATACAGAAAAGTATGGTTTTCGTGGGTAAAATAGATGGAAAGGCCATGCAAATTTGTAGCATATAAAGACGATTTAAAGATATGTTGAAAAAATAAGAAAACGTAATATAACTTATTTGAAAAGGGGGTATATTTATAGTCGTCTATCAAATCGCTTCTAACATGTAATGCATACTTTCGAAAAAAAATTCCACTTCTGATTTTTAAAGCTTGTTAAAAGTAAGAACAAAGTAAGAATTGTGGAACCAACAAAAAGAGTTAAAGAAGCAAAAAAAAAAATTTTGCATACTTTTTCTAAACAAGAACAGATTTGGCATACAATTCCATTATATAATATGAGACCCTTTTGAAAAGAGTTTACAAACCTGTTTGAAAATAGTAGAAAAACTCATACCAAAAGGAAAAAGAAAAAACCAAAGGAAAGTGACAATGAAAAACAGAATTTAGAGCAAAGTGGCACAAATTTCGTTATAACTCAACTCCTCTGGGCTTACATGACTCGAAGACAGAAACTTTTAGCTGTCGAACTCAAAAATTTTCGTGCTTCAATTCCACACTTGTAAACGCGAAGAGTTGGGCTGTTGGATTGGTGGATTTGGAAAAAATTGTAAAATATTGAACAAAAAATACGCAACCAGGCTTACAGCAACTCACAGTAGGCTGACTATCATTCCACACGCTCGAATCGACTCGACCCGACTAAACTCAATTTGTATTAACCATTACTCTCCCACTGTCAGAATTCTCTACATGCAAACTAACATTTGTTTGTTAGTTTTCAGCACACAATTATGCAACCAGGTTGACAGCAACTCTCAGTAGGCAATTGCACTTTCATTCATTATCACACTACTCTCGACTTAATTGAACTCAACTTGTATTGACCATTACTCTCCCACTCTCAGAACTTACTACATGTGCGTGTTTGCAGCTGGTGGCTGGGTAAGTTTCGCATAGCCGAAAAACTTGACAACTCACAAGGCTCTTACACACTCGAGCATTTTGTTTGTTAGTTTTCGGCACACAATTGTGTTATTACTTCCTTGTTCAAGAAATAGGTTTCGGATTTCTGAATTTACGTGAATTTATTTTTTAACCAAAAATTCACCTCAAATTTCTGTTGCTGTTGCTGAGAAAACGCAAACCATATCAATGCTAGTCAGCGAAATCAATGTAGATGAAATGTTCTTCAATTCAGACTACAAAGATATACAATTTCCGCCATTTAAAGTGGCTCTCCACAGAGTAATTATTACAACAAAAAATAACTATTTCTATATAGAGCCTTACGCCCGGTCCATACTTAGTATGCATATTTTGCTTTAAATATGTACTTTGTAAAGTCTGAGCTGAATCCACTCCTAATTGCTTACTATGTCATCTGTTATAGTAGAATTAAACCCAAAACAAAAATTTGAAAAATGGCGCAGAAAGCAAACAAGGCGCATTTTCAAGCGCTCTTAATGCTAGGTTACTTTTAAAATTAAAGAGTCATAGAAAAGACGTTTTACATAAAAGTAAATCAGATTTCTAGTTAGTTTGTTTGAATACCAGGCTACTGGAACCATGAAATAGACGAAGAGCTACCGACTTACATACAATACAAAACCACAAAAAATTGGGGAATATGGGAAATGCAAAAGGCATGGTAACTGATAAATGACGAGATTTATTTGTTTGGTGTAGAAAAGGGATACACCATATGAGTTATTACTTCTAAAAAGGCGGAAGGGATGGATGCTTGTATTCATTTTCGCCAATCGATTCAAGTAGAAAAAAAACAAGAAAAAGTTTCAACTTAGATTAAGTCAAAGTTAAAATGCTCTTCACATAACCATAAAAGCAAATTTAAATCTAGTGTCCTGTGCTCGCGGACGTAGTGATCGAACATTACTGATTTGACTAATGGTTCAAATTTCAGTTGGATGCTCCAAAAACTGTCATATATTTGACGACGTACAGAAAAAGGTCCAACGAAGAAGCTATAGGCTATAAACGGAAACCGTTTACCAAAAGAGGTCTCATAATTGGGAACAACGTTAACATGAGAATATGCTTATTATAATGGTGACAGAATAAATGTGACTGAAAATTTGTGCTCAAGGCTGGCCGGATCCCCCACGCAATATCAATATCAATAGATATCAATAGATGATAATGATGCACAAATTCCATTTACTCGGTCAAACTTTTAAATCTTTTAAAAATCAAAAAATTTCATCAAATTACGTATCCGCTGGGTTGTCATCCCCACTCATTTCACTTGTGACGTTTCATAACTTAACTTGTTTATATTAAACTTAGTCGACGAGATTAGCACCATCAACAACAAATTTTGAACCATTCCTACTTCAACTTTGTGTTTTCCGAACGTGACAAACTCTACACCGGGCACTGAACAAACCTGTGGCCATTCAGCTTTCCTTCGTCTCCTCTCGTAGTGAGAGACCCTGTGCTTTCAATTTAACTGAAATTTCATTAATCAATTTAATTGAAATGTGAACTTTTCAAACTAACGGCTTTGTATTCGGCCGAATGGAAATTTTCCCGCAACAGCCGCTCCGTGTGGAATACTAGATACCGCAGCTAGATAGGTTGCGCGAGGGATGTCCATGTTACCCCTTTTTCGCTAGCTACACTTCCACGACTACACTTTTGGGGAGATAGGGTAGCCAATGGCGAATGCTACTCACGTATTTACTTTGGATTGTTTCACATAAAATACGATTCATATTTATTTTCATAATACAATTGTATGAAAGTTGATATATATAAAAAATCGGGAAACTTAAGATTTCCTTGTTTACAAAACTTTTGGTCGCCTTTCTTTATTTCCTTGCCCAAAATTATGCTGGTTAGAAAAACAGAGGTAGCTCGTCTTTCACTTTTACTTTTTGAAGCCGCAACATCAAATTCATTCAAAGCATACTTTAGGGCTGACAGCTTAGACATAATGTTACGCCACATGCAATTTTAATGAGTGGCTACTTTGTATATAAAACTCAAATTTCTTTCTTAATGATCCAAATTTATTTTGTCGTCTTCAAATTAGGCCCCATCATACATATGACAAAGTTTCTCCCAGTCTTCGAATCCATTTTTAAACGCTGAAGAAGGTAGTGCCGTCTGCTCCGAATTTTCTTTTATAGCGTCTATAGACTCAAAACACCTTCCCCCAAGGCTCAAATTAAGCCTTTCGGAAATAAGGAAAAGTCACAGGGTTCACATTTGTAGTGAGATAGTGTGTTCAGGAAACGATTCTTTTAATAGAAAATTTAGCTCCTTCGGAATTAGTCGTCAAGCGACGTCTCTCATGCGCAAAATTCAGTTAAAATGTTATGCACGGACTTGTGAGACATTATCATTTCATGAGCCACCTCTGTAACACTCAGGCGACGATTATCGATGACAATTCTTTTACATTTTCGTAGTTATCGTCAGTCGAGACCAATGACGGCAAACCTTGTACTTCTTCTTGCCTTTTTTTAATTGCCTTGTACCATTCGAATGTTTGCGGTTTTGATAGGCACGACTTTCTACGAGTGTCTCGTAACATTTTTTTATTTTTCGGCACAAGACATTGTATTATAAACGCAAACTGTAAGGCGAGTTCTTTACTCGACAGTTCTTCCCATCGCAAAAATCGCAGAGCAAACAACTGGAAACAACTGCCGTGAGCACACTGGTTGTCATATTGCTATTAAATTTAGCGTAACTACTCAATACATTGTTGCCAACTTTCACACAATAATTTGTTTCAGTACATGCACTTGAAAGAGAGAAATTCCGGGAACTTATTTTACACAATATATGTCTTTCAATTAGACTTCCTCTAAAGAAACTCTCCTGGCATCTGCAGGTTTGATTTAGCTCTCGATTTCTTCAGTTTGCAAAAACGTCTGGTGATTGTGCACTTCTCAGTACTATGCAACGCATGTACAGCAATTTGTTGGAATTGCGTGTCTGTGGCCACATGAATGCACGGTGTGTTATAATTAGGGACGTTCCAATACCTCTACATACGTACATACTAATATGGGTATACTCAAATAGAAAAATCGGTTCTGCTCAATTGATTACCACAAAGGTATTACTGCTATCAAGTATTGAATGAGTACTTTTTAAAATTTGGGTGGGAACATTTTTTTATGTGAAACTAAAGAAGTTATTTCATTTTTGGTTTGGGAACCCAAAGAAACCCTCTTGTTCTAGATTTTCCAAAAATAGGAGCTTTTCAATGTAGTTTAGCGCCGTCGGTATAACAGTCAAATACTGTAGGGCATACTTATATAAATCGGGGAATTGAAGCTTGAGATCTTCTCATACTTCCTATGTAGAGCCACGAGTGCGAGTGACAGACCCATGGTTGGCGTGCAAAGCTTTTTTCTTTTTGTGCACATGTGCCAACTCGTATTGGTGCTTCCAGAAATCGTATTCCTTCCAATGATTTCAGTGTTTCGACTGCCTTTTTAGTCGAAATTGCATTTCCATTAGCCACCGAAGTATCATTCTCTGAATTAATTACGATGCCATCTGCATCCGAATTGTTTTCATTTGATGAACGCTGCCTTTTGGGAGGTGAACTTTGTAAAAAAAGAATTTCAGTGTGACATTATTTAGAGGAAACACTACATATCCTACCCTTTCGATTTTTGTTTACTTATTTGTACTGCAAAAGTCCCATGCGTTTTGGCGTCTTTGAAGAAATTAGATGTGTTGCCGGCACACTTTATTTCTTTAAAGCACTGTTTACAATTAGCACTGGTGTTATTTATTTTGGAAAAGTATTTCCACACTTGGTGGGACTTTGGTGGGGCCATTATGAATTTTATGAAAATTATAATTATTTTAATTTCCCTTTTTTTCACAAATTTAGAGTGGCGTCAGTAGTGATTCAAAACTCGCTAAAGTACTCTGTAACCATTTTTTTTTGGGTACTAAAAGTAATCATATGATACCAATTACTTTTCATTCAATACCAAAAAATACTGCAAAGTAAAAAAAAGTAGCGAGTACAAAAGTACTTGGTATTGAATGGAAAGTAATTAGTACCATCAAGTAGTTACTTGAATCGGAACGTCCTTAGTTATAATACGTGATGGTGTCTTTCGGACAACGTAGTCGAGTATGCAGCTTAACGAGGTCTCTTTGTCAAATGCCATGACATTTTCCGTCTCCGCTCTCCGCTCCAAGTCGCGCTGATTTTTCAAAATTGGTGTATCCATAAAGTTTTATGCCGGCTGCCATGTGCGCGTCTTTCCGTTCCATCCATTTGATTTTACAATTTAACTTGTGCGAAGGTTGCTTTGGCAGTTACCACTAGTGCCGTATTGTATTCTATAGTTTCTACTATGATTGAAATAAGGACAGCATTTATTCAATTGAGAGCTGTCCTGCATGAATGAGTGTAAAGAAGAGTGAAGTAAAGTTTCTTAAAGCTATTCGAGGAATCATCAATGACGATATGTACAAACATGAAGTAATCGTAAAAGGATTTGGATTCATGTGATAGGAACCCATAAACTGCAATTGCTGTTTTATTATATTAATCATAACCAGCTCCTTTAGTCATATTGAAGCAAAGAAAAAATGAAGCACTTTTTACGCATGCATAAAAATCTCTATCTCAGATTTATGGCATACTTGTGCTAAGCACTCTTCACGCGTGTGCTACAAAGTATTTCCATTTAGTTTTATTACATGCTTGTGGGCGGTTAATTGTTTTTGGGCGCGATTCGCGAGGCCTGATGACAGTTGGTGGCATTGGCGCCTAACTCATTTTAAAGAGTACATCTTTGCTTTATGGGTGTATATGTGAGTCCTTGTTAAGTCTCTCTTAGCTAAGACTTTTGTAGAAATCTGTCATCACACATGGCGTATGCGTCGTATAAAGTAACACAACTCTTGTGGCGCAAATAACTCACACGCAGAACTCATATTCATCTTCATATGCAAAGTAGATTTGTGGTGATTTATGTTTTGCTGTCGTTGCCACGGCTGCTCACCCATTTTGTCCTTTTATGTCATAAGTCATTTCAGCTCGTTATTTATTTTTTTCTATTCTTTTATTTGTAATTTTATATGTTCACGTCATGCTCGCTTATCCTGAATTATGGTCAAAATGTGGAATACGCTCAAGCATTTGATTTCTATTTAATTGCTCTGAAGAACTCGCAAGCACATTTATCCTGACTTATACACACTCAAAAGCACAACTACTCTAAATTCCACTAAATAATTTTACTATTATTCACACATATATATGGATATATCTTTTTTATTTTTTAAATTTAAATATTCTTTGGATGATTTAATTATTTTAATTATAAATATTTGCAATGAAACTACTATGATTCGATAAGGAGTAAACTTGTACCCAAGATTTTTGAAAGATAATTTCCTGGGTAAAGTGTAAAGAATAAAATATGCTTGTTTCGGCTATGATGAAGTCTTAATAATTGTCACACTAAGAAGTATTTCGATACTTGGTGAGGGTGTTAATTTCGGAAACCCTGCATGTGTGCTGGAAATTTCAGTTTCATAGGTTCGAAAAGAAAGAGTTTAAAGAAAAATTGGATTCGAGTCTCGGTTTTATATGGAAAGTACCATTTCAGTTGTCGGATCCGGTCGTAAAGTAATAAGAATACTGGGCCCAAAATTTCAGCTCTCTCATTAAGGGACTAGTTTGTCTGCATTAGCACGTCTCGTCGAGCTGATTAAGAATATATATATGTGTGTTACCCACTGTGTTAGTTATAATGGGCAAATGGGATAAATTAACGAGCATTTAAAAGTTTCTGATTTCTTAAGAAATGATTTTGATTTGGTTGAAAAGTTGCTTTATACAATTTTTATAATTTCATTTTTTATGATAAAATTTCAAATTCGAAATGACTACAATAAGGGAGAGGCTCATCCTCCACTCGTTTTTACAGCTGAACTTCAGTTTTTATTATGTTCAACGAAAGACTACGTAATACTTAATATAGATTATAAACAGGTTGCGATTTTCTCAACCGCCTCGGCATCCTACCTCCTCCCGTTCTGCGCTCCAAAAGGTACCTGGCTAGTTTATTTGGATGATTTTTCAATCGCGCCATATACTGTTTGGCCTTACGAGTAATTGCATCGACAATAGAAAATATAAATTGGTAAACTTTTCTTTATAATAAATTGAAAAATATTTTCAATACCTTTATTGGTTATTTTGATTTTATGCTCTTGAAGTGTTTCAGTACTAAGGAAAATGCTTCATAGCCGCCACAACGCCCTAACTCCATTTTTGGTAAATCTCATAAGTTTTCCCAGCTGTCACGTCTTTGTTTTTTTGGTTGTTGTACTACGCCAATGCTGCTACATAACAAAGTTCACCAAATATGTAAGAAACATGTTCGAACCTGGCCTGCTACTCACCTACATATGCAACGGCAATTCAATTCCCATTGTACATGCATAAACCATGCAACAACGTATGTGGGTGGTCTTGGGGGTATGTACATATTCGCCCGGTTCTACCCTGGTGTCTGTAAATTATCTCCGAATGGTTTTCTCCATGGCTTAACAGCTTTCAGCTAGCCCTGCTTGCGTTGTGTTTAGTTTGTGAGAATAGAATATGTGGGTTGAATACTCTACGAGCTGCAAAAAAGTTTTAGTTGAATTTAGCCATTATCAATTTTTAACTGAAGACCATTTTGAAAATAGCTATTGCGATTTTGTGCTTCTACTTTTGGGTTTTTCTCTGACTTTCTCGGTTTCTGTTTCGATTCCTCTTTTGCACCGAGCCTTTCTTCTTTGACTATGTGGAGTGGTTGCTTACATTCAAGAAACGGAAGACTTCTAATACATACAGTCCATAATCCATATTTTTTCATTTATTTTTCTTCTTTTTTCTTCTTTGGCGTCCCCAAGAGGTATTTTTCACCAATTACTACAGTTAATATTTGTACTAACATCCAGTAAAAAATTCCCAGCATCACTACGAAAGAAGTTCAACATTTATTTCTCACTCTTGTTTTTTTTTTTTTTTGTTTGTTTGTGGTTTTTTGTGCTATAGTTTGTTGTTCCCTATTCTGGTTCTTAGAATCCCATCTAACCATGGATGGATGCAATTTGAAGTGTGCGGAAGTTGAAATTAAAGCACAGAACAAGTGAAAAAGGGATTGCAACTTTGTCGGTGAAACCTTTAGCAATAACAGAGCAACAATATTAGTCCAAGGAAGTTAAAATGGATTTTTGGTGATATGATAAGAAATGAAGTAACTTGGGGAGTGAGTCAAGATTTTTTCATAGTCCGAACAGATACTCTTCCTTTCATAGGTCTACACAAAATGTAATACAGGAAATTTTGTTACTTTCTCCACTTTGCTCGTGTTTGGTTAACTTTAGAGTATCGGTTAACATTTTCAAAAAGTGTGTTTACCCAGGCGTTTGTAAGGATAAATTTGTTATGCAGCAGACTTGTAGCTATATACACTTAGACTTATTGTTAGTGGAAACCATATTTTACTTCAATTTCCACGGAATCAATATATCCTTTTTATTATTTTTGAAATAATATGATGAAATGATAATATGAAATGATTTTCAACTATAGTATGTACTTTTAGTACTCTCTATTAGTAGAATCTCTTCCGTCTTCTAAGCTAGAGCAAATAGATGATCATAAAAAGTTTCAATGATAAAAAGGGTATAGATATATGCTCCTTTATTCGCTTTGGGGTGTTAGTGCAACATTTTATTACTGATCACTCTTACTGACAAAAATTTATATAAGAAAATCAATAAATGAAGAAGTCTAGGTTGGACGCTTGAGAAGAAAGCAATATGGTAAATATTTATGTGGCAGGCGCTTTGTAGAGGATAACTTCTAAGATTAGAGTTATGTAAAACTATAGATAATCTATACTTCCAAGAAAATATAAATGAAGAAGAATTATGTATTCAATACCATTTCCATACCGTTTTCTAATTTTACAGCTTTGTATCTCTGGAATACAAAAGTTACTCCGATGTCTTATATGACCTGCTCTTATCATACAACACTCTTCACTTCTTAAGCACAATTTTGAGCATTTATTATCGATAAACTTAATGCTAGGGAATTCTTAAAATATTTCTTTATTGAGCTTTTGTATCATTCCGTTTAAATTGTTGTACATATCAAATTATAATAAAAGCTTCTCCGTGTATTATTTTTCTCCCTTACCAACGCTCCGGGATATTAGTCAAATAAAGGATGCTAACAAAAGCATTTTGGAATTATAGTAAAAAAATTTGCATTGCAGTGAAGCGTATGTAGTATGTTTGTTTGACAACGAGTTCCAATGAGTCATGTGTGGTGGCGAATTTTTTTGTGTGAAGGATTCTGGCTTGTCTTTTTTTTAACTAAAATAAAACTAGAATAAAACGCACTTCACTGTGTTTGTATAATTCGTATTTAAATTTTGTGATTATAGTCGTCTTCTATTTATCACTTAAACGTCCCAGCTGATGATGGACTCTCATCGAGATCGGTTTTGTCGTGGTTACGCTAAATGGTTTTCTGTGTTTCTGCCTTAGCAGCGTATTCGGTTACTACGGATATCCAGTAAATTGTCTCTCTATAAGAAGACGACAATCTACACAATCTTTAAAATTCATTTTGTAAAATGTTTTTTCAGGGAAAGGACGTATTAATATATAATTCACAATAGCAGAGTTCAAGTTTCCGATGCATGGCACTCATTATAAACAAGCATACGTAATGTGAGGAATGCCTGTGCATTCACATTGTCTGAATTATTAATCTCTTACAAATTGAGCTTGCTGCCATGTCGTAATAAGTACAAAACTTTCTACTCTGCTTACGATTCCATTGAATCTCAATCTCTCAAATCTCTCTCATAATATTCTCCACGAATTTATCCCAAGATAGCCAACCTAAACCTGCACCCATCAAAGAAAAAATCTTCTATGGCATATCTTAATTTACAAACGCCTTTAGGGGATGTTTCTCGTTGCTAAGCTCCAGCATGTTGTGATGCTAATTATTTGATGCAATTCTAACCAGAAATACCAGCATTGATAAGCCGGTTGTTAGCTCGCTGCACTATTATGAGAAAAATGTGCATTGTTATTGTACTCATTTGATTATAACAGACTAACAAGGGCCCCAGCGCTGCTCGGGATTTGGAACACACTACATTGATTTTATTGACTTGAATGCACCAAAAATATGATTACCACCAATAACGCACTATAGTTTCGGTTGGATTAAATAGATTTCATTCAAAAATATTGGATAGAATATCCCGACTCTCCAGTTAGATGGGGTCGGGGTCCATAGCCCTGTAGTATAAGTTAATGATCCGAAATTGGTTCGCGACTAGTCCCTTTTAAATCAGCACTACTTTCGACTTTTTCCTTTTTACATGCATTTAACTGGTGAATTTAACATGTCAATGGCATTAGAAGGGGTAAATTGCTACCGCCTGCAATACCGTTGACGAATTTTTTCACCAGTGAATAATAGCTAAATGAGACCAATTACTTCGCTGGTTATACCAATTAATGTATCCAGTAGTTTTTGAGAATTAATTGGGAGCTGTCGAGGTTGGTAAAAAAAAAAAAGAAATACATTTTATTTGTAAAAACTACTTTATATTAATTCAATGCTCACTTTGGGAAACTCCTTTAGGAACAAATAAAACTTGAAAGGATGGCGTATGGCAGTACGAGACTTTAAATCCGGTGGCCTCGAACCCACTTGTAAAGGTAGTACCTCTAAAAACGCCGGTTTGTTTAATAAAAGTTCAGACTGTTTTTTTTTTTTTTGTTTTTCCACACTGTCGGAAAGTTTGCTATGAAAAACGTACAAAATACTTTTGCGCTTTCTTGCACAGCGCCGTGTGCCTTTTGGTTGTATTCAGAGCACACTTAAGACATGTATTGCATACTTTTACGGCGTAATTTATATGCAGAATATTGAGCGCAATTTACAATCAGTGTGATTGCTCGTGGGGCGAAAATTAAAGCAGCAGAGCATCAAGAATTTATGCAATTCTGAATTCCGTTTTTTCTTCAAGTCCCAATGACCCCAGAAGTGTTTCAACGTTGGTATATGTAAACGAGTTGAGAGAGTGTACTTCTATCCGTACTTTGTATTAAATCTCCTGCTTGTAGGAGGTAATGTCTCTAAATGTATGAAAATATGGTAGAGCAAAACCTAAGGCTCTAAACAAATCAGTGAAATTCCATTTTCACTGCCTCCTCTTCTGTAAGCTGAAGAACCTACTTTCCCCTCAACTGTTCCAACTTCTCAGGAGCTCATTAAAAGACAGAAGCTTTCGTGTTCTAATCGATGGTGAGAAATCAACAAAAAGGACAATCTGCGCTGGTACCTCAAGGCAGCGTATTAGGCCCTACGCTGTATACGATTTATACAGCAGACACGCCTAAAACAAGTGTAGTCACACGAGTGGATGAGGAAAATGCACTCATAGCAACTTACGCGGACGACACTGCAGTTCTAACCAGAAGTCCAAGTATAAAAGTTGCCACGGAGTCTTTGCAGCAATACGTGTGTTGCTTTGAGAAGTGGGATCTAGACTGGAACATAGGCATCAATGCCAGAAAATGTGCCTGTGTTACGTATTCCACACGGCTCTCCTCTGAAGCACCAGCCTGAGCATAAATACCATGGAGTCATACTGGACAGGAGACTTACATTTCAAAGACATGCAACAATGGTTCAGCGGTCCGTGCTGGCAAAAGCTGGAAAAATGTCGTGGCTGCTGTCCCACAAGAGAAAGCTGTCTTTGGATAACAAGACAACAACAAACAAGACAGTTTTAAGCCATGTGGAAGTACGCGCTGCAAGTATACGGCATAGCTGCTAAGTCGCATATGAATAAAATCAGAATTGTTCAAGCGAAAACGCTTAGAAAAATTTG
Source organism: Cacoxenus indagator (assembly GCA_035041755.1). Classification (NCBI taxonomy): domain Eukaryota; kingdom Metazoa; phylum Arthropoda; class Insecta; order Diptera; family Drosophilidae; genus Cacoxenus; species Cacoxenus indagator. Next base: position 37,376 of record JAWNKX010000035.1, on the reverse strand, counting down.
CAATGATCCCTGGTACATGCGTACAAGGGATATCGAAAAGGATTTTAGGGTTCCTAAAGTCGGCGATGTTATCCAGGCACAAGCGGGGAAATATCTAGAACGCCTTGGTTCTCACCCAAATGCACTCGCGAGACGGCTAACTTCGAGAGCCAGAAAAAGAAGACTCAAAAGGTGTCACCCACAAGATCTTCCTACTAGGGTGTTTTTATAAATTTCTTCTGTCAAATTTAGTAAATTTTCTTTATATAAATAAGTAATTGTAAATATTTAAATAGGTATTATTCTTTATAAGTTGTTTGTAAGTCATAGGTATACTAATGTAATTTTCTTTTTCTTTTATATACAATTAGGTTAGGTTGCCACTGAAGGTAGTAGAAAACTAGTTAATAATTATTTTAAATAAAAAAAAAAAATAAAATAAAAACCTCTAACAGGCAGAAGAAAATGTGCGTACAAAATGCTTTCCAATTTGTTCCTGTTAAACACTGATGAACTCATTGGTTAGCATGCAATTCGGTGGCACATATTTTACAACCATCACAACAAATTTAAAGAATTTTAACGTTGTATAATTTTAGGCACACAGTTGTAAACTGTGTTTTTAATTCAGTTTTCAAACCTTAAGTACTGTGAAATATTATCTAAGGCAAACGTAGAATGATTGGCGCTGTGGTTATGTTGCCTGTTGTATGCTACAGTGCAGTGACTCTCATACTCATACCCATGTTTATATTATACCAATTCTCACACTCGCACTTAGCACCCTTCCACCCGCATCGGACTCACGAGACCTACTTGTGTATTTCGGTAGTTTCTGCTTGAGCATGTATTGTTGAGTTGGCATACTTGAGTCCCAATATACAGTTAGACTGTGTTTTGCCCCTATAGGTCGGATCGCGGTTGTTATCCAAAAGCATCCTTTTCGGCACGTAGTATTAAATGGAAGTGTTGCATTTTTAAGCACATGAATGTGATTTTAGTGAGATACAAAGCTTTTGAATAAATAAATTAGAGCATAATTTTGGAAAGATAACAAATAACATATTTATATATTTCAAGCTTAAAATAAATAGTAAACTTACTTGATGGTATATAAAGGAGAAACTGGTTAAATAAGTATAATGTGGGTGACCTTTTTGACATTTAAGATATTTTACAGACGGATTGTGAAATAGATTTTTTAATCAATGAAAACTTGAGCAAGTCCAATTTATTTATTGCAATTAAGTCAAATTTAAACATATATGAAAAGATTCATATAAAAATTAATTTAGTGAGATTCTTGTATTTTTCTGACTGCTTTATATTTTTGTAGAATTTTTTGTACAAATTTTAGGGGCGTGTCCATTCCATTATCATTATCTTTTTAACTGCACGAAACACAATTTATTTATTGTAGTATATCTTTTTGAACAATTTTATCAAGAATTTACAGCAGTTTTCGGTTTACGGTATATCAGTTACGCTTACAACAAACCAATTGAGCAACGAATAGAATGAATTAAAAAATAGAAAATACTTTAAAAAATTGAAATGCAGTGCATGCGCACAGTTAACAAATCGGAAATGTCACAGGAAATTGAAAATTTATTGCCTACTGTATCGCAAACACATCGCTCATTACTTGCCTGTAAACCTTGTTCCAAATAACATTCGAGCAGCTGTTTATATTTAAGTTTTGTTCATTTGGTCGAAATTCGCTCACCAAAAGAAAAATAATCGGCAACTTGTAAACCATTAAATGAAGTAATCAAAGCAAATTTAACTGTCGACATTTTACAAACATAAATCGCTGTGAGGTCCAGCGAAAAAGCCCGCTGACACAACAAACGACTTATTGATATTTCAGTAGGGCCCTTAAAAATTACAAAGTTTTTGTAAGATTAGTTTTTAATTCAAACTTGTGAATATAAGTTCTCCCGAAATTTCATCTATGTAAATGAATCTCAAATTCATGGAAAACATTTTAAGTCAGTTTAAGAAACTATTTAAAAATCGGATAAAATTTCTGCTGATATCATTTTAATTGTGTAAATGCACTTTTGTTCTTATGCTTGAGTATCATGCTTGACTGAGTTAACCACTCGGTACGAAATTTGGAATATATAATCTTCCACCCATTTTTCTTGTATGCAATCAATATTACTTCATCAGTTTGCCGTTGAAAAGTATGTCAAATTAGAAAGAATTTAACAGACCACGTGCACCCGATGAACTTACGGAGGCCCTGGACTGCTACAAAGCACACACTACCGCAATTCAGGAGGAGAGGTGGGAAGAGCCAGGAAAATGGAGGATGAGAAACTGCGACCTCTTCTACAGCGATTGCTACAGGGAGGGAAGACAGCGCTTATATGGGTGTGGACTTGTTGTTCGAGGCAGAATTGAACAAAAAGTATTAAGCTTCAAATGCGTAAGCGAGCGCATCAAGGATAAATTCGGCAACATTAGCCTGATCTGCTGTCACACCCCGATAGAGGAAGAAATTACGATAGCAAGGATGACTTCTATTATCTCCTAGAAAGAACATATGATCAATGCCCCAGTTATGATTCAAATATCTTTTTGGGAGATTTTAACGCACAACTGGGGACAAAAGAAATCTTTGCTAGAGTTGTCGCAAAGCACAGCCTTCACGACAACACATCCGTAAACGGACTCAGGCTGGTGGACTTCGCCTCGGGGTGGAACCTATCTATAGGGAGTACGCCGTTCCCACACCTCAAAATCCATAATGATCCAGATTGATCACATTCCGATCGACGTCAGGCACTCCTACTGTATTCTCGGTTTCCGAGTCTTCCGAGGAGCTAACATCGACTCGGACCATTTCATTAATGTAGCCAAGGTAAGAACCCAGATATCGACAGAACGATGGAGTCGAGAGAAAACACCACGGTTCGACGTCGGAAAGCTACAATCCCAACACACCGCTAAAACTTTGCCAACAGAGTCTCCCATACACTCTCTGAAAGTTTGAGAGCTGCCTGCACTATAAATAGAAGAAGAATGTAAGCATTGTCAAGAATCCTGTTAAAATGTAATAAGTAAAATGTAATGTTAATAACATAAGTAATAATATGACTCTGTTTTGAAATGCACTAATGTTAACTACTTTTAATGTAAAATCGGAATTGAAATTATTAAAGGGCTTCTCTTCTATTCTGGCGCTTGAAGAATACGTATGTTGTATTCTTTGTTACATAGCAAGTCAAATAGTTCCTCAATAGGTTATTGGCCCAGAATCTAGGTCCAGGGTTAAAGTATAAAAATAAATTTAAAAAAAAAAGTGAATATGAGTGCGCTATACAATATAGAAAAATTGGATGAGATCAATTATAATACGTGGTGTGTTCAAATGAGAAGCGTGTTGGTCCATCAAGAGCTGTGGTCAATAATAGACAATCCTAAGCCACCTGCTGATGAAGTTGAAGCGGGTACTGCATGGACTTCGGCTAACGAGAAAGCGTTGGCAGTTTTAACGTTGTCTGTTAAACACATCAAAAAATGTCGCACTGCCTTAGGAGCTTGGGTAGCACTAAAGGAAATCCATCAACCATCTGGACCTGTGAGGAAGGTGTCACTATTCAAAAAATTGATTCATATGCGAATGACGGAAGGTGACAGTATGCAGCAATATATTTCGGATTTCAGTGGAATCATTGAACAACTCAGCGAATTGGGTATTACCTTGTAAGAAGAATTATTCGTCATTATACTTCTTGCTAGTTTGCCTGTGTGTTACGAAAATTTTGTCATTGCATTAGAATCTCGCGACGATTTGCCACATTTGAATTCCCTCAAAGTGTAACTTATCGAGGAGAGTGAACGCAGAAAAACTAATGACTTGTTAAATTCGGGAAAAACGGGACAAGCATTTGTTGCGCAGCAAAACAACAACAAAATGCATAAAAATTCGGAAAGTGTGGATTACAGCAAGAATAACGGCGCCGACAGAAACAAAAGCGTAAGGAGAGAAAACGGTAACTTCAAGTGTTATAATTGTGGCCGCAGGGGACATTACGCATCAGATTGCCGAAATAAGAGAGACGAAAAAGTTTTAAGGGCAACTAACGGATCGAGAGGAGCAGAGCAAGAAGAGACAGCTAAGTCTTTTTTCGCAATCTTCAACGCAAATGAGAGAACAACGGTTGATAAAGTGGTGTTTAGACAGTGGAACAACGTCACACATGTGTGGAGTGCGTGAGCTTTTCGTACAGTTATAACAGTACAATAGCAAAATTTTGCTTGCTGGAAATGAATATATAGAAGCAACTGGACGTGGTGATGTTTTAATTAAATCAAAAATGTGAACTATTAAGCTGAAAACTTCACGCAACTTCAATGCAACTTTATTTCAGTTAGCAAAGCGATGAATAATGGGTGCAAAGTAGTGTTTGAGAAAGGCATAGCTAATGTGATCGATGAAAACGATCATAAAATATTATTTGCTAAATAATCGGGTGAATTATGTATGTGCGAACTTGAACTAACGGGTAAATTGTACCATGCCGAAAACTCTTAAGAAGAATTATTTAAGTGGCACAAGAGATACGGACACTTAAATTTAAAATACCTAGTGGAGCTTAAAAACAAAGAACTAGTGCGTGGTTTAAAGTTTGGCACAACGTGCCAAACCAATTGATTGTACCGTTTGTTTAAAAAGCAAGTGCAGCGTAAAACCGTTTAAAGCGTCCAAAACCAAAACATTAAAAAAACTACAACTAATTCACAGTGACGTGTGTGGTCCAATAAATGTAAAATCGTGGAGGGGCTCGCGGTGTTTTATTACGATGATCGACGATAAAAAGTGTTTTGTAAATGTTTATTTTATGAAGCAGAAAAATTAAGCTTTAAACATATTTAAAACTTACAAAAATATGGCTGAGAGACAAACAGGTTGCAAAATTCAAATTCTGCGCACCTATAATGGGACGGAATACATTAATAAGGAATTTGATAAGTATCTAAAAGATAAAGTTATTGTTCGTCAATTATCCGTTCCCTATACTCCCCAACAGAATGGAATTGCTGAGAGGTTCAACCGAACGCTGGTGGAAATGGCTCGCTGTATGTTGACAAACGCAGATTTACCTGAAAAATTTTGGGCTGAAGCAGTACATGCAGCAGCATATATCAGAAATCGGTCACCTACAAGTGCTTTAGTCAATATGACGCCTTACGAAGCCTGGAAATGAAACAAGCGTATCGTAAGTCATTTCAGAATATTTGGCTGTTTAGCTGTCGCACTGGACAAGACTCAGCATAAGAAGTTCCGCGCAAAGGGGAGAGATCTCATAATGTTTGGCTACGATGATAGGTCGAAGGCTTATCGATTATTTGATAAAAGCAGCAACAATATCATCATTAGCCGTGATGTTTCCTTTGTGGAAAACACCACCGAGAGTATTAGTATTGAACTTAACAACAAGCCTAGTAAAAGCACTAAGCGTTCAGATGCCGCCGAATCTGTTAACCACAAAGAAGAACGAAATTTGGTAAACGACACACCCGAAAATGATTACGCCCAAATTTTAGATGACATAACAGATGAAAAGGCAATTAGGACTGAGGATGTCGAGTCAGATTCAACTGAAGAGAGCAGCAACGAGGTTAAACCGAGACGAAGACCAGGTCGTCCAAGAAAGATTAAGACAGGATTACGGGGCAGACCTAAAAAACAATACAATACCGTGAATTTAATGAGGAGTACCGTCGTGGAGCAGGAAACGGTCGAAGAGGCATTGTCTAGCAAGCAAGCAGATGAGTGGAGGAAGGCAATGCAAAATGAATTTAATGCACTCATAGATAATGATACTTGGGAGCTTGTGGACCCTCCTCGTTATCACAAGGCCATTGGAAATCGTTGGATATTTACACTGAAAAAGAACAGCAAAGGCGAAATCGAGCGGTATAAAGCAAGGCTAGTTGCCAAAGGCTATTCACAAACATTTGGTTTAAACTATGAGGAGGCGTTTTCACATGTAGTTGTACATGGAGTTGTACGTGCATCAGCTGGACGTGTCAACAGCACTGGTCAACTAGTTGATGACGTTTATATGAAGCAACCGAAAATGTTTGAAGTCCCTGGCAACAAAGTCCTGAAGCTGAAAAATCATTATACGGGCTAAAGCAGTCCGGTAGAATGTGGAACATGACACTGGACACGATGTTTAAAAACATTGGTTTCACACCATGCAAAAGTGAACCATGTTAGTGTACACAAGGAAAGAGGACAACAATAATAATATCGTGACTGTATATGTGGATGACATATTAGTGGCCAGTTCGGATAAAATCGAACTTAATAATATCAAACAAAAAATTTCTAATTCATTCCAGATAGTCGACAAAGGCCCTATTAGTCATATTTTGGGCATGGAGGTGGAAACGGTTGGTGAAAGAGGTACCATTTTCATTAACCCACGGCAACACATTACACAACTCTTGCAGCAATACAACTTTGAGAGCTGTCGCAAAGCAGTAGTTCCATTATTACCAGGTTTTCAAGTGCAGTGCTATAAGGAAGCATGCAAACCTGTTGACCAAGCTAAGTACCAATCGCTCATCGGATCGCTAATGTACATAGCTATCACGACACGGCTTGATATCTTACACTCGGTATGCAAGTTGTCGCAGCGAAATACAGACCCACATAATGAGCATCTGGCAGCAGCGAAACAAGTGTTACGTTATTTGAATTCAACAATAAACGTAAAGCTCAAATACGAGAGGACAGGCAAAGGAGTCGTAGGCTTCGTCGACGCTGACTTGGGGGCGACTCAACGGATAGGAAATCCTTTACAGGATATGCGTTCATGCTTGGTGGCTGTGTGTTCTCATGGAAAGCAAGAAGCAATCGTCAGTAGTCTCAAGCAGCACCGAAGCTGAATATATGGCTCTTTTGCTTGCTGCGAAAGAAGCTGTATATATTAGAAAATTATTAAATGTAAATGTAAAATCTGAATTGAAATTATTAAAAAAAAACTTTGAGGTGGTCAAGGACTTCGTCTACCTCGGCTCCGCAGTAAGAAGGCACAATGACGTCAGAGTCGAAATCAAGTGCAGAATTACTCTTGCCAATATCTGTTTCTTTGGGCTCAAGAAGCAATTAAGTAATAGAGCCATCTTATGAAAGGCCAAACTGGCTTTACAACACCTTAATCATCCCAGAGTTGCTCTATGGCACAGAGCCATGTACAATATTGAAAGGGGATGAGGAAGTTCTTGGGCTTTTTGCTAGAGAAGCTCTGTGTTCGCTTTTTGGTCCTGTTCGCGTTGATGGCATCTGGAGGAGAAGATTCAACCAACTTTGTATGCGCAACTGGAGCAGCTGGCAAACGATGGGGCAGGCTGGAGAGGTTTGTTGGTTGAGGCAATGGTCCACCGCGGTCTGTAGCGCCACATAAAGAAATAAATAGAAGAATTTAACCACTCATTCTTAGCAGAAGACTAATATGGAATTCACACAGAACAGAAAATGGAAGCAGCTGGATATGATAGTACCTAAAATGCAGGTGTGATTTAAAACGAGAAGGGGCTGCAATATCCCCTCTTTAGAAGATAGCGGCTTCCAACAGTGTCAACTATCATTCAGAACGCATAGCTTCGCGACCGCTGGACGGATTGGCCGTGCAACCTTAGCGATGCCATCTCTATCGGGAATCAACGCTATAACTCTTGCTAATGGCCTTCTGAGTGGCGGTAGGTTTTCATCCTTGACGAGAACAACAGCGTTATGCTTCAGGCTGGGCTACTGGACTACACTACTTGAACGTTGCTGCAAGAACGCGAAATATTTCTTTTTCCACCGTCTCAAAAAATTTTTCCTTCAGGTGGGTCGCTCTCTGCCAACGGTCTAGTCGATTCTGATTGAGGTTGGTGAGTTCAGGATCAGCAAACGAAGACCATATGCAACAGGAAGCGGGCGCCAAAACACGAAAATCAAGTGGTTTCATGCACACGATTTTAGATTTAGTTATGTCAGGGCGAATAAGTCCAAGTGGTTCATAAAAGCGAGCAATCATCGCTAACACGCTGCAGCGTCTTCAGCATTTTGAGGGGGGCTTCTGGCGAATGAAAGAGGAAAAAGCTTGTCAGAAAGTTCCATGATCACCATCGATCCAAGAGGATAGAATGTAGATTCTTCGATAGCCTGAATTGACGATATTACTGATAAGAACGACGCAGACTAACTTGTGGATATCTATGTCCTTTTTTGGGGAGTTGCGACGCACGACGCACTGAAGATATTTGTCTGGTGGCGTCAGTAGGATACATCAATACATTTTGGAAATATGTCCTGTGATAGCCACCGGGAATGTTCGGAAGCGAAGTGAAATGTTGAATATACTTTGTTGAATGGTGGATCCTGTCATAAGCGTCGAATACGACGCGGAGATTGGTAGTTGTGTTGTTGTACTTGATGACTCAATGATGATGTAAGAAGTATCTGCATGCACTCCTATTGGATGCTTCCACTCGCGACATGAATACTGAGACTTGAGCTCGTCTTACGCGACAATTTGCGTTCTGGAATTCGGAAGCGGTAAAAAGTATCTTGATACGAATTACCAAGCATGTCTCAGCCTTGCAGCATTTGCAAGCGAAAAGAATACTCGACAGAGGCCAAACAAGGTTCAGTTGACTTGATGTGCGCCTCACAGTCAATCTCTTCCTCCGTTGCCTGAGCAAATGAATCAAAGCAGCGCTCCACCTCCCAGAAACAATGCGTTAATTGATCTAGCTGGGGTTAGAGTCAATGATTTTGGGGGGAAGGATGTGAACGACGAGGGAGGATGTGATGCGAGCATGAATCCGCTGCCGGATACGATCCAGCCTAAACGAGTTTCTTGGAGAAGCGACAGTCCCAAATGGAGCCACACCGGACCAAACGAAAGAAGATAGAAGAAGAGTTTCGCCCCGATAAGGACGAAAGGCGCTGCGATAGAATATAGAATATAGATATATAGAATTATGGATCGACTAAAAGAAAATTTTGAGGAATGCCAGCCTGATGTATTTAAATTGAAGCTCGGCTGGTTGTCGCTGATGGTAGACGCTATGACTCTTTTGAAGTTTGTTGAGAACTCGGTTGTTCGAGATCGAATACACACATTGACCACATGCCCTCCCATTGCAAATGCCGTATAGCCAATGCCAGATACTGTAATGGAGCACATGTTCCTTTTAAGCTGCACCCCAAGCTTATTATCAAATCGACATAAATATCGAAAAGAAATTAGTGCAACCTGTGCAGGATCCATTAAACTTTGTATATGAATAGGGACAAGAATTTTATGTACTTTGGTTATATTGCCAACTCCTTTATTTTGTTGTTGCCATTTAACTTTTTGTTTAGTTTTCTTAAAATGTTTAGACACAGCTTTTTAACAATTAAACTATTTTGTGTATATTGACACCACTATAGCTGTCCATTAATATGTGATTCATGATAATACGTTATGTCTGTAACAGTATCAGGATGAGTTCAAAAGATGTGTTAAAGTATTTACATATCGTTATAATGACAGTAGTGTAAGGAAAAACACGTTCGATCGCCTCTACTGTTTGCGCACGTTTACTCGTCCCATGAATCCCAGTTCTTTCTGTTGCTGGCCACGTCGCTGTATTTCTAGCATCTTCGTAAGTAAACGCATCTTTCACTCGGCCTTCCTGATCTTCATCTGACTCAAATGACTCTTCGTTTGTTACTATGAAATGTTTTAGATTGCTGTTGCTTTTTAATGTTTGCCAATTCCCTCAGAAATACCTACTTTTTCGACATCATACTTACCATTGCCTTTTATCTTGATTTTTTTGTATGGTCAATACGTATGTGCAGATTAGGTTTTTCCAAGCAGTGCCCCGAATAGATTATTCAATGCTTGTTGTTATTAACCTTGAATTTTCTCATCTGTGTTCAACAGCAGTAACATCAGCAAATTCGCATAAAATTACATGCTGCTCATCTAGAGAGCAATAATTTTCCAATCATATAATTTTCATTAAAATATGTTGACGTTATTTTTACCTTAATGACGTTATTTTTACCTTAATATGTAGATATAAGATATTATGACAGTTAAAAGGTATTCAACCGTTTTGTATTGTGGCTGTTGTGGTTTAATTTCAATTTCAATAAATGAAGAAACTAAAAAAAAACATTTTCTCGAACGCGGAGTGCTTTTGATTACAAATTTATTATTTTACAATTTAATTTTCTTATTTTTATTTTTTTTTTTTTTAATCTCCCAAAAGAAGAGTACATTGTCTATTATAGAAAAATAAATCGACTATTGTACAGATTAATATTTAGGACAAGTGGGTGAATTTTAATTTTACAATCAGTTTGTAAAGTCGTGTTGTGACTGGAATTTAACAATACATGTATTTTAACAATAAATAAACAATTAAAGATAACACCAATTAACAATGAATAAGTAATGTTATGAAGTAATGTGAGGTCCACTGGTCTCACCCTTTTTAGCCTACGTTGCCGAGTTAGTTCATCTAATGGTAATGTATTCACACCATCGTTCAAATGATGGGAAAGTTTGGTTTGGTGTTTTCTGCTTAAATTGATTATTTCCTCATCTACTGTCGTAATTCTTAGGTCTCGGTGAAGGTCCGTGTTGATGATATAAAATTGGGCTTTTGTGATGGTGCGAATAATTTTTGATTCTTGCCTCTGGATTAGCTTTATATAGCTTGATGTTTTGGCAACTCCCCATATTTCGGCTCCATATGTCCAAATTGGTTTAATAATTGTCTTATAGATTAGGAGCTTGTTTTCAATATATAATCCTAAGTACTTGGCTTCTTTTTGAATGGTTACGTCGTCTCCGTCAATATTTATATGGATTGGTGTGAATCTATTCTTAGTAGTGTATATAACTTGTACAGTTTTGTTTTTGTCTATTTTAATGCGAAACTATCTAAGCCAGCCAAGTGTTTTATTAAAGTCTGCTTGCAACATGGATGAGGAATTATTTCTGTTTTTATGAGCACTTGGGGTACTGTGTCATCGGCGATAGTTGCAACCATCGACGAATTGTGAGTGGGATATGGTATGTCTGCTGTGTATAGGGTATATAATAAAGGTCCTAGCACACTTCCCTGTGGAACTCCTGAATTTATTTCTCTAAGGGTTGAGTATTCGTCTGATTATTTAACTAAGAAGTATCAACCTTTGATATATGATGTTAATAGATGTGCTATGTTTTGAGGGAATATATTGTTAAGTTTTCCTTTGAGCCCTTTATGCCAAACCTTGTCAAAAGCTTTTTCCACGTCCAAGAAGAGTCCAATACAAAATGTATTATCCTCAATGTCATTTAGAATTTTGTGCGTAACACTCTGCACTTGTTGTATCGTTAAGTGACTTCTTCGGAAACCAAATTGGTGATTTGGAATGATGTGCCTGCGTTCTAGTTGTGGCAATAGTCTTCTTCTTAATATATTTTCGAAGATTTTTGAGATTACAGGGAGTAGACTGATTGGTCTATAAGACTCTGCTTTTGATGCGTCTTTGCCTGGTTTTGGGATCGCAATAATCTCAGGTACTTTCCAGACTCTCGGAAAATAGTTCAGTCTGAACATAGCGTTAAAGATATTTCATAGATATTCTATAGCTTTTACAGGTAGTTCTCTCAAGGGTTTCCCATATATTTTGTCATATCCAGACGACTTTTTTTCTTTATGTCATTATTAATGAATTTTCTTATTTCTCCTATGGTGGTCTTTTCATGTTTTATATGATCTGAACCTCTGCTAATATCTGTGTTCAGCTGGGGATCATCTGAGTTGGTGGCGACTTCTGTAAAAACCCTTTCGAAATAGTCCGCTAATACTTTAGCTTTGTCAAAGTTCGTCTTTGCCCATAACCCGTTTTCCATTTTTAGATGAGTCTGATGATTACTTTTATTTGTCCACCCTTTTATCTTTCCATAAAGAGTAATCCGTTTGACTCGTGGGTGTTAAGCTCTTGAGATATGATGTTAATTGTTTGTTTTGTAAAACCTGAATCATTTTCTTAACCTCTTTTGTTGCCTTGTGGTTGAACAGATTTTCCGTAGTTTACACTTTTTATTTAATAGTCGTCGTAGTTGAAGCTGTGTGTAGAATGTCCAATTTTGCTGCTTCTTTTTTGGTGTCGATTGTATGACTGCTTTCATAATGGTGTCATTCAGGAATACTATCGCTGACTCGATGTCCTCATATGATTTAAGGGGGATGTCGGTCATTAAGTTAATGTCAATGTATTCCTTATAAGTATGCCAGTCAGTTCTGTTGTTGTACAGAAGTCTGTTTGCATGTGTAGGCGTGACGTGCGAGTCATATATTAATTCTATAGGGTTGTGATCTGACGTGAGTTTGAATCGTGATAAGATTTTACATTTCCGAATGTCCAGGTTCTTTGTGATGAAAAAATCTATCAAGTCCGGTGTTTTATTAATGTCTGTTGGCCAATATGTTTGTTCGCTTGTACTCAAGTGTTTAGAGTTTGTGAACTGCATAGCGCTGAGGAGATTTTTGCCTTTTTTGTTCGTTATCCTCGATCCCCACATAGTGTGTTTCGCGTTGTAATCACCGGCTGCAATGAAGCGTTATCCAAGAGAGTTGAGGAAATTTATATATTGTGTGTCTGTAATATTATGCTTTGGTGGGCTATATACAGCAGGTATTATGAGTGGTCCTACGAGATCATTAATTTGAATGTTCGTCGCTTGTATGTAGTTATGTTGATATGGCTCAATCTCGTCGTGCTTTATGCAATGCTTAATAATTATGGCTGTTCCACCGTGCGCTGTACCATCGGGATGGTATGTGGTATACACTTTGTACCCTCTGACTTGTATGAAGTGTTTGTTTGTGCAATGTGTCTCCGAGATTAGGGCTATGTCAATGCTGTTGTCATGAAGAAGTATTTGTAGTTCCTCAATATGGTTTTTCAGTCCGTTTGCATTCCAAGTTATGATCCTTAATTTAGTTTCCATTTTGTTTGTCCATCTTTGATATGAGAATTGTTATGACGTTTATCATATTTGTGACTTGTTGAAACAATTGTTTCATCAGGTCTTTCATCTCAGTAATATCATTTTTTATGTCAATGCGTCTACTTATGTATTCATTGGTTGGATTCCTGAGTTGTTCCATCTTATTCTTTTCTCCATTATTGTTGTCATTCTTATCATTAGCTACTTGAGCGTACGATAAACCGGTCTTAATTTTGTTTAAGTTTTGAGACTCGATTGGAGCTATTGCTACTGTCTCAGCCGGAACATGGTGGATAGTTTCTCTAAGGGATGGAAATCTTTTTATTTTCAGTGCCTTGTATATCTCACAACCTTTGTAGTTTGCAGTGTGTGCAGCACCGCACAATGCACATTTTATTTAACCGTTGGCTTCAGTTTTGCAGTCGATTGTTTTGTGTTTACCGGCGCATTTGACGCAGATCGGGTCTCTGGTGCAGAAATTTCTCGTGTGGCCGTATTTTTGACAATTTGAGCATTGCGATATTATGCGTTTATGGTGTGGGGGCTCGAAAATGATTTTCGTGCAGAGCAGTGTGGTTATGTTATAAATATATTTGTTGTTTCTATTGTTTTTCAATTCAATGAAGAATAATGGAAGCGGTTTGTTCGTGACTTTTTGTTGTGCATTATGGATGTTTATGACTTAATGCCCTAGGTCGAGAAGTTTATTTTTTATTTCGTTAATGTCAGTGGCGTGGTGCATATTCCTGAGCACTACTTTAAATCCACGATCTTCCTTCCGTTTGAAGGTGTAGTATTTCGTTCTGTGCTCTTGCAGCATCTTAATAACTGTGGAGTAACTGTTAGAATCTTTTGTTTGTATTCGCACCTCATTATTCTGCAGCGGTTTTAAAATGTAATTATGTTTAATTACATTTTTTAGAGCATTTTTAAGAACGCTAAATTGTTCGACGTCTTGAACATATATTGGTGGTGGCTTAACTGATTAAATATTTTTTTGTGCTGGCAAATTTGTTGCATAGGAAACACTTTCCGCACCACTGTTCGCCTGATTGTCATCGTCTTGAGAGAGGAGAGCGAACCTGGTGGTTGTGATTGGTGCGCTTAGCCAGTATTGTTGCAGTATTGTTTGGGTTCCGTTACATTGTTTATTTCTCTTGTCTTTGCTTGTGTTGTTTTGCTCAGCACTGTTATTGGGAGATTGTTTGCTCCTATTTCTCTTTAGGCTGGACTCTTGAATGTTGACGTTGTTATTAGTTGCTTGGAAAGTGAAGAGTAATGAAATTTATTTATTTCATTTTTATTTATATGTATTTATGTTCTTAATATGTATTTAACAGATTAGTGGAATGGATAATACTTTAATTATTGGAACATTATTCAACGCAGAAATGAAAAAGGCTATTTGCGAAGTAACTAAATGACATAATTTTACAAATCTAGCATCACTGCGTTCAGCAGAGACAAAACATTAATCGAATATTAAGTCAGAGAAAACGATGGGTGATGACTTCTGCTGAATGCGCCCAATCTCTTCCTTTGTTGCCCGAGCAACTGAATCAAAGCAGCGCTCCACCTCCCATAAACGATGAGCTAATTGATCTACCTGGGAGTCAGAATAAATGATTATGGTGAGAAAGGTGTGAGCGACTAGAGACGATGTGAAGCGAGCATGAATACCGCCGCCGGATACGATCCAGTCTAAACGAGTTTCTTGGAGAAGCGATAGTTCCAAATGGAGCCGTACCTGACCAACAGAAAGCAGATAGAAAAAGAGTCTCGCTCCGATAAGAACGTCCATGCGCTGTGATAGAATATGGAATATGGATATGTAGAATTATGGATTGGTAAAACGAAAATTTTCAGGAATGCCAGCCTGATGTATTTAAATTGAAACTGCTATGATGCTTTTGAAGTTTGTTGAGAACTCGGTTGTTCGAGCTCGAATGCACACATTGGCCGTGTGCTGTATAGCCAATGCCGGATAATGTATTGGAGCGCATGGTCCTTTCAAGCTGCATCCCAAGCTTATTATCAAATCGAGATAAATAGCGAAAAGAAATTTGTGCAATCTGTGCAAGGTCCATCAAACTTTTTATTTCTATATGGCGACGCGACAAGTACGATTGTACGAAAGTAAATATATTGGTCATATACTAAGGGATATGAATATAGAATATTAGCAGAACAGCGAAGAAGGTGCAATATAACACAACACAGTATTTGTTGAGTATTTTCTCTTGGGTTACGATGAGATAAGCGTACAAATCTCATACTCGTCCACTAGTCTTAAGGACGACTTTGTATAAACTAAAGTTTTTTAAATACACTTGCAAAAAAGGTTCCAGTATTTGTATACAATATATGGTTGACGAATTAATCGTATTTTTTAATATACCAGTCAAGTTATCCTTTGTTATATTTTAAAATGATAGACAGTACCTGCTATATTCTTGGTTAGCGCTTTCATTTGTACGTTTCCTTTGTAGGTTATGTAGTATTTATACTCTTCTATGCGGCCTTCCATCGCTTTAGACTGGCGTTGTACTCTCGACGGCCAAGAATTTAATGTTCTTTGGTTATATTGCCAACACTATTTTGTTGTTGCCATTTCACTTTTTGTTTAGATTTCTGAACGTGTTAAGACACAGCTTTTTAACAATTAAACTATCTTGTGTATATCGACACAAGATTAATGTATGTTTCAACAACATTAATGTATGTTTCATTTTAACAGTAACATGTCTGTAACTGTATCAGGATGATTTCAAAAGGTGTGTTGAAGTATTTATATATCGTTATAATGAACAGTAGTGTAACGAAAAACCCGTTAGATCTCCTCTACTGTTTGCGCACGTTTACTTGTCTCATGAATCCCAGTTCTTTCTGTTGCTGGCCACGTCGCTGTATTTCTAGCAGCTTTGTAAGTAAACGCATCTTGCACTTGCCCGGCCTTCCTCATCATTATCTGACTCAGATGATTCTTCCTTTGTTTCTATGAAATGCCAGAGTTTCAGATTGCCGTTGCTTTTTAATGTTTGCCAAGACCTTCGAAAATCACCTTCTTTTTCGACATAACATACCATTGCCTTTTATAATGATTTCTTTGTATGGTCAATATATTTCCAGATAAGCTTTTTGCAAGCAGTGAGCCGAACAGAGTTTTCAATGATTGTTGTTTTTACTAGCATTGCATTTTCTGACCTGTTTTCTCCTACAGTAACATCAGTATATTGGCATATAATTACTGGGTTCTCATCTATAGAATAATATCTTTCGAATCATATAATTTTCATTTAAATATGTTGACATTAAGGTAAAAAGGGGTTGATAAACTCAAGTCTCTATATGAATAAATATGCTGATAGAAGATATTGTGTTACTTAAATGAAAGTTACTCTTACGGTTTTGTATTGTAGCTATGTGGTTTAATGTCAACACCATTAAATGAAACTAAAAAAAAAACGTTTTCGCGAACGCGGAGTGCTTTTGCATATAAATTTATTATTTTACATTGTTATAAACTCAAGAATGTTTCTCGGAAAGTTACACAATTCCTTCTAGAGTACCTTCAACCCAAATTTTATTTTGTAATTTACAATTTCAAAAAACTGCCTGGCTTTGCCCCGGCCTTCCAGAGATACTATTACTGCCCCTTTTCCATTGTGAAATTTCGCGTTAACCACTATTAACGCATTGTTTCGGCGGTAGCGTTACAGCTATCTACTCTTCGTGGAATCCTAGACTTCGGGTATTTATTGTCAGGGCATTTCGATATACTTTTCGTATAGTATCGGATTTGTTGCGATCTCGCGTATGTTCGCACCACGACCGAATTACCTTTCGGTGGAGGGAATAAATTTAATTGATTAGTTTGCTGTAAAAGTTGGGTAATTAAGAATTAAATATAATTAGCTTTCTGTGAGTATTATATTCGAGAAGGGGTATGGAAAGTGAGACTACATACTTTTACAGGAACGACACTAGAACTAAGTTCTTTGGTGCCGAGTAGGGTCCGATAACGATCATGGAATATGGTAGTAAGTGGCGTGTATCATCTGGTCCAGATCCTCAACCATATAATTCAACCGTAATATCAGCCAGCACACTGTCTACCAGTTATGACAGAAATTCGATTTATCCAGTAATATAGCGAAATACTCATCAGAGATCCCCTCAGACCACTGGATAGTTTTCATTTTTGTGTACCTTTATGTCCGATAATGAGCTCTTAAATCGCCCGAACAACGCATAGCAAAATGTATTTGTGTTTTAATTCATTAGATTTAAATTTTGGAAGTGTGTGAGGCTTACAATGAAATGACAAATACTCGTAAGTTGAAAGGTAACTACGATGAGCTCCAAGTTTTAGGTTTCGTAGTTCTGGTAAATAAATAAGTAGTATATGACACAATGAAATGGTTAAGATGCTAAAATGTTGTTCATGCTCATTAGTAATACCTAAAAAATACGGTTTGGAAACCACGATCTCTTTATTTCTATCTCTATCTCTCTCTCTCTCGATGTTTTCGAGTACTAGAGGTCTAGTCCTAAAACTATGAATGAATGACTCATTTAATCGTGAATTGGAAGGGGAACGTTAGATTCTCAATAATAATATTAAGGACTCGACAGCTCATCCAGAGACTTTGTCCAAGCCACTCATGAAGCCACTCATATATAAAATATATTTTTTTATTTAATGCAGTTGTTATAAGACTTTATTATTTAAAAAAAAACAATTAAAAAGAAGGAAGGTGAACGTGAATATGATCAACCTCCCTCGAATTAGACCCATCAGTTCAAACGAATGTACCTCTGTTGAACCACACCACCAACAGAAGGATACATTAATGAAGGCAATTGATGACGGAAACTGTGGCTTATTTTTCCTGATGGACCGGGTGGGACTGGGAAGACATTCCTCATGTCATTGATTTTGGCCACTGTTCGTGCGAGATCAGAAATTGCAGTAGCCATTGACTCTTCTGACCACATTGTTAAAAGGCCAACGTAAGGGTCATTCAGCGTTTAAATTGCCGTTAATCCTTTAAACTAATGAAAAATCGAAACAACCCGCAATAGCCAAAGTTTTATTAGCAACTAAAATCATCATCTTGGACAAATCCAAGAAAGATCTGCGCAATGACACGAAATGTTTTGGAGGAGCAATGATTTTACTGTCCCTCGATTTGCGTCAATCACTGCCAGCCATTCCACGATCGACTCCTGCCCTTGAAAAAAACGCTTGCCTCAAATCATCAAAACTGTGGAGCTATGTGAAGAAACTGCAGCTGACAGAAAACATGAGAGTTGCAATGCTGAACGACCCACCTGCTCAAGATTTCTCCAAGCCATTGCTTACTATCGGTAATGGCCATGTTCCTGTCGACGAATCGAGCGGATTTATGGCATTTCCTCTGAATTTTTGCAATTTCGTCTCATCGAAAGACGAGCTGAGAGAGTGAGCAATTTTGGCGGAACGAAGATGTGGATGACTTAAACTTCGTAATTCAGAATCAATTCGTTGGTGCTCTGCATTCATTTAAATATATTGACTGTGTAACAAACGAACACGAACTGAATTTTTAAACTTCGTGGTTGTGTCTGCCAACCAACTTTATGAAACGAAACGCGTTTGGTCATAAAAAACTAATTATCAATGTGATTCATGCGACATAAAAGTTGAAGAAGTTTCCATTCCGAGGATCATTGGATCACAACTGATATATGATGATATGAGTTTAAAGGATTTGAATTTCCAATTTGTCTAGCATTCGCCATGACGATTAACAAATCCAAAGGCCAATCCTTGAGTGTTTGTGGTCTGAATCTAGAAATATCATGTTTTTCTCATGGTCAATTGTACGTGGTATGTTCAGCTGTCGGCAAACTATCCGGTTTATTTGGCCTTGCGGCTGATAACAAAACTAAATATGTCGTATATGGCAAGGTTCTTCACTATAGAGAGGGAACCCGAGTGCAACCCATGCAAAAATACGTAGCGTCCATAAATTTCTTCCTTCCATGATTTTTTTCCAGTATTAGCAGGGACTCGGCTGCCTTGGCGTGCGTGTCGCTCTTCGGATGTTTCAGCAGTTCTGCCCTCTGTTTACTGCTGCCATTTTTCCGGTGATCTTCCAGTGTTTGACTTTTTTGGTGGAATTTCGTATTCTTCATTTTTTCGATTATTTTTTTTCGCCATTGAAATACTTGAATTTTGTACTTTCACTGAACTTTTATTTCATTTACTTGAGTAGCCCGCCAGACATTGATCTGCCCTTTCCGGTATTAGCTAAGAAACAAACAAATAATAACTTTCTTTTAACTAATACCAATCCATGCTTCTCCCATGGTCAGGTGTATGTTGCTTATCCAGGTTAGGAATGCCAAACTCATTATGCATCATTACACTAAATCGGAAAGAAATATATATATGGTTTATCAGTTTTCTAGAATAAGCTTGAATACAAAAAATTTGAATTAATTTAAATAAAGTTTTAAATAACACAAAAAATAAAATGGCCGCAATAACTTCAACCTAGTGCAATGATCGAGTTATGGCAGTGTGATGCAATGCTTTGTGTATGCACAAGTTTAGCTGGGATTTGCTTTGACTTTGCTGCACTGCGTGATATATAATCTGACCTTTGAACCACCTCACTGGGGGTTTTACCTGCGTATTTCTTGTTATCGTAGATTTTTTACTTTCTGTGATAACTCGAGATTAAATTATTACTTTTGCAGTCATTTTCTTTTTGTTTAATATTTTTTTTCCAATTGAGAAGTTTTTTTCTATTTCCATCACAGGCAATTTCAAGTGCAGAAGAGTGATTCCAGAAATGTTATTCATGCTGCAATAGCCATAAATTCACTTTTTCAAACATGAAGAAAGGCGCGTAAACTAATTTTGAACTCGAATAATCTCAAAGCCAAACTCAACCCAATTCAAACGCATAAAATATATTCCTGTTTTCAATTTCATCGACAAAATATACACGTCCCCTCACATATTAGTGAACGAGAGCAGTGAAGATATAATACATTTACTCGTATATAGGAGCATAACAGATGAAATTTTAACGGGACGATACAAGAGTACAAGAAATAAAACCATATATATACGTCACATTATAATGTTGACAATTGTTTAAGCGGAGAAGGATGGGGCACAGCAGCTGACAACATGGCATCCGAAAACCTCACACTTAGGATATTCTTTGAAAATGTTTGTGGTCATTTTTTTATCTGTGGTTTTTTTTTTGCGGTTACGCGGTAATAAATAAGAATATTTAATTTGTCGTCAGCACAAATGGTTTTTTTACTATAATGAGTAGATAGAGCGGTCTTGTCAAGCACACAAGCAATGACACTGAAAGATGAGTACTACGATGAGTATGGAGTTTATTGGATACAATCAAATATTCCAATTCCAAATCGAATCCAAAGCCCATACATTTTTCTCAGTTAAGCAGCTACTTACGTGGCGTCTGCGGACGTAATAGGGATACTGTTATGGTTGATAACCTTCATCATAATCGTCAGCATTGCAAGTGTTCTGGAAGTTATTATTGTCTGAGGTCTAGTGGCGTACGAGTACACGTAATGTTCGACTTATCGTTAATGAGTACATTTGCAACCTGATTAGCTTCTGTGGCAAGTAAAAGATAGCTCACAACAATCGCCATATGTAAGAGCTATTTCATTGGCATTTACGTTGTTTCCGATGGAATTGTATATTTCTCCTTTGTATTGTTATTTCCAAGGTCATTTTTATCAAAGGCTTTTACCACATCACTTCCTCAGCCTTGATTCAATTAGACACAACAATATTTCAAAGAGGTGGTTTGGTTTGAGACACACCTCATTCTTGTTAGTTAGTATATCTGTACGAAACATAGCTATTTGGTGACCACTAACCTTACAATTTTGATGTAATTTCACAGGCATGTGTGCCATTATCCTAACAAAGATATACATTTGTATAAGTTGATATCAAAGTCAATCAATGATAACCTAAATAATTTCACCAACATTTGTCCAACATTTGTTATTTATGAACTTTTTCAGTGCCCAAACTAAAATAACAGATTTTAGTAACAGGAGTACTCCCATCCCTCCTTCTGCTTTAGAAGTCTGTGTAGTAAATATATAGTTCTGTCAACAAAGTCAAGGCTTTCAATTATTGACCCATTACATATCATCATAAATAAACATCAATATGAATGTTGAGGAAGCAGCGGTTTGAATCCATGTTTTAAAACACAAATCCTAAAAATAGCTGTGGCAAGTGATGAGTTTTATTTAATGTTTAATACAATAGTTTTTTTCCTTAAAAACTTAATGAATTCATAACAAAATAAATAATTAAGCGACCAAATATGCGAAAAGGGGAGCAAGACAGGAGACATTAAAATTCGCCAGCTAAGTTGAGAAGAGTCAGAAAGAAGTTCGTTGCTCAGGCGAATTTTTCTCAAGACGAGAGTGAGAACAGTTCATTGTTAAAGTAGCGTAGATTAGTGAGACGTTAAAAAATGTAGAGAAGAGTATAATGTCGTCAATTATGTTACTTAAAGAAATTATGGAACACGAGATTTACTTGTCGTTAAATTAACATGGGATAGTAGAATAGGGTAAAGCAGTGCAAATCAGCATTCTGAGCACTTCCAGCTAAGCAATGTACAAATGTACAACTTTGCACATTTCGCACAGACCTATTCGTCTCTTAAGGCCCTTCAAACCTCAACTCCATAGTACTACAAACATGCAATTTGTTGCTTGCTCTATAAATCAGAAACAAAATAATTTTTACAAACTAGGAATTTCAATTTAGGTCCCAAGCTCTGCCAAGTTTTTCTACTCTGCACGTATGAGCTACGTATTTGGCTCTTGCATAGTAGTCTTATTACTTATGATATTTTCTACTTACATAGAGCGAGAGAGCACATCTGAGACCACAGAATATTTGGACTAGGAATGTGAACTACAGTCACACCTGGCCAGTTTATCTGGTTCGTTCGACTTGAGTGCCGGAAATGCGTATGAAAATGCTTCAATTTGTCGGTTATTTCTATCTATTACACATTTTTCCCATTGGTAGAGCTTAGGCGCACGCAATTAAAAACGGTGAAGTTGCAAATAATTTTTTGTTTTTCTTTGGAAAAAGTGGCCGTCAACTTGCCGCAATGCCGGCACGTAAATCTGGCAAGTGAAAATGGCATAGAAAACACGAATAGGTTTTTCAAGTGATTGAACCACAATTAAATAAATTACATACTCATTGTGTGGAACTCAAGGACAGAGTTGCGGATTTGTTTCCACTTTTGCCGTATTTAACACGATACAGCCAGTTTGTAAGCCATGGCTCGATCTTGGGAAGTGCTAAATGCTCTCCTGTATCCGAGCTACGAGATGTTCTAATAAAATATAAACGTTCCGGGAAGATCGCCGACTTGGAATGTAATTATTTGAGTGGAAGGCAGACTATTCAAAAAAGACTTTAGATGTTTTCTTATAGAACTCATCACTTAAAAGAATTGCTTTAAATGTTTATAATCTATTTTTTCTACTTTTATGATGTCTTTCATACTTCTAACGCCGAAACAGATTCAAGGGCTTGTAATCTGTACTTTAATGAGGTCTGTACATTCCACTTTCACTGTTAATTATATAACTTAGCTGTTTGGCAGGTCTTCGGTCTTCTCAAATGTTCTCTAGCATGCATTGTCAAAATTGGCTTACCGCATGTGGTTTGTAAATGTAGGTAACGTGCGTCTTGTCAATAACTATCTAAACGTCTCCCACAGGGCACATTTGCTGTTTGTTGTTGTTGTTGTGTTCTGTTTCGCTGGCCAATGGTATTTTATTGGCGCCTTTTTTTTGTGTCTCTTGCCATTGGTGTTGTTGTTGTATTTACGTTTGCCGCACGCCTAGTAATGAGCGATATTTATTTGTGCATTAAAAAACTCAATTAGCAACTGCTATCCGGTTCCAAAGGTAGCACTGATTTTAGTATTTTAAGGGATTTTAGTATTCGGAGATTTCAGTGTTTTAAGTGATCCGAAACTGCTATCGCAAATCACTGGTAAGGCTCACAGTGGTTTTAAAATCGATATAATTGAAGTCAGTGGTATCGAAAAATCGCAATATCGCTCAACTCTACTCTAGAACATAGTAAAGCGTGGTCCTTCGTTTCCTTTCCTTTTCACCTATTTTCGCTGTGCATGTAAAATGTTCACTCATTGGGTCATCCTTACCCCAGCATCCGCTGGAAACCATTCGGTCTGACTCAATTCAAAGTGTTTCTGTCAGTATTCACACAACTCAAGGCATCCTGGTCATCGCAGCCATTTATTGTCCTCCAGGACCCCAAATATCAGAGCAGCAGTTCGACACCTTCTCCAATCAACTCGGACCTAAATTCTTAGTCGGAGGGGATTGGAACGCCAAATTGGATTGGGACATCGCCTTTGGGGGTCCAGACTTGCCACAGCAAGAGGGAATCAACTTTTTAAGAGTATAATAAACTGTTCCAGAGAGGTTCTCGCCACCGGAGCACCCACCCTCTACCCATACGATTGCTATATACACTGGCATTCATAAAGCAGCTCTGGACATTGCGGAGTTATCTGATCTTAGCTCTATTTCCCACTATTTATTAAACTTATATTTATTCCAGAGAGCATCGCATGTCGGTCCAGACTGCTATCTCCCCACGCTAACATAACGGTCTTTCATCGGTGTCTAAACGAACGGATCAACCTCAATATGGAAATCAATTCGGACAAGGATATAGATGATTCGGTTGACCTGTTCATAAAAAACATTCATGAGTCCGCCGAATTAGCCTCTTCAAATCGATTCCCATGTTCTCCCAACCCACCCCAGGATCCCTTGAAACCTGTGGTGCTGGAGTTGGTGAATTAAAAACGCAGGCTACGAAGTCGCTATATGAGATCACGGAATGAATTTGACAAGGCTTCATGGAGGAGAGCTGTCCGAGAACTGAGAAATGTAATGCAAGCTGTGCGATCAGAACATTTCAACAATTTGTTGGCTAATGCGGATCCAATGAAAAAGTCTGGCTACAATCTATGGCGTGCCACCAAGTGCATCAAACAACAGCCTCACAGACATGCTCCAATCCGTGGGCCTCTAAACCAGTGGCTGCGTACGGAGACCGAGAAAGCAGAAGCATTTGCTAATGAGTTGAAGAGCCGGTTCACGCCTTTTAGCCTGGCTGACCCTGGAGACCTTGAGGAAACAGCTGAAGTGCTATCAAGGTGTATCTTTGACCACAGTCCAACTAATCATGTCACCCCTGAAGAGGTTGTGACTCAAATTCAGAGACTGAAATCTAAGAAGAGCCCCGGACATGACCATATTGACAACAGGGTGGTGAAAGCACTCCCTTGGAAGGGAGTGTTGTTCCTGACGTTGCTGTTCAACAGCATGCTGCGGATCTGCCATTTTCCCACACAGTGGAAGTGTGCAACGATATCCATGATACCTAAACCTGGTACTCCGGAGAACTGTGTCACATCATATAGGCCCATAAGCCTGCTTCCAACGTTTTCAAAGATTTTTGAAAGATTGTTTTTGAGTAGATTGTTGGCAGTACGGGGTGTTCAAGAAGCCATTCCTGATCACCAATTTGGATTTAGATCACAGCATGGCACTCCCGAACAACTGTATCGAGTCGTTAATCACATACTTACTGCATTTGAGTTGAAACAGTATTCCTCTGCAGTCTTCCTAGATGTCAAACAAGCATTCGATAGGGTATGGATCGATGGACTTCTGCATAAATTAAAATTACTCCTGCCTGGCAAACAGTTTTTACTAATTCGAAGCTTTCTTCAACGACGAACCTTTTCTGTGGCGGTAAGAGACAAAATTTCCACCTTCAGGCACATGAGAGCCGGTGTCCCGCAGGGGAGTGTCTTAGCTCCGGTCCTCTACTCCTTATATACCTCTGATATGCCTACAACTAGAGATGAGCATTCGATTATTGCTACTTACGCGGACGATACGGCAGTTATATTCAACTCTGCCTCTCTGAACGAAGCTGCGGAAAAATTGTCCAGCTACCTGGATAGATTCCATTCATGGGCCAGTCGCTGGAATATAGCCATAAACTCTGAGAAATCAGCTCACTGCACCTTCACATTAAGGCAAGGCGTCTGTCCGGTTGTGACTTACAACACAAGCATCATTCCGCAAATGGAGCTAATCCGGTATCTCGCTTTGATCCTGGATAAGCGTCTTACCTGGCGTGCACACATTAAGGTAGTTACAGCGCGCTGCTACTAAAAGCTCAAGAAACTGGAGTGGCTCCTCCGCCCATCGAATAAGTTATCTTTAACTAATAAAAGGCTTATCTATCTGCAAGTAGTGGCACCTTCTTGGCGCTACGCCATACAAATTTGGGGCACTACTGCTGCCTACAACATCAGAAGAGTGCAGGTTTGTCGGGCGCCCCTTGGTACGTCCGCAACACCCCGCTGCATAGGGATCTTGCCGTACCAACTGTTATGGAGGTGATTAATTCTCACAGCTGCCGCTATCACTACAGACTTTTGTCGCATCCAAATCCGCTAGCTTCCTCCCTCACCCGTATCTCAACAAGGCGTAGACTGAAGAGGCTACACCCACATGATCTCCCCCTAAGAAGAATACAGCCTTCTATATCATTGCCTTATCATTGCCAAAAAATATTTGTTTTCTAGCTTCCACCAGTGAAAGTGACCGGTCCGCTAGTTTACTGATAAAGGGGAAACTTCAGGATATCATCATGAAAACGCTTCAACAGATATCGCGTAACCTCTTAGGTTGGACTTATTGCATTAAGTCGGCTATATAGTTGCCTCCTTATGATTATTATCCTTTCCAAATAAATCGATACGTATTGTTTGTCTGAAAATTTTTTGTTCCGGCTACCAGAATTAGGGTTGTCTCAGGTAGTAGCCGGAAAGTTTCAAGCTTATCTGATCAAAAAATGTTTCGCAAATATAATATTGTTTCAAGGCAACAAATATTCAAATGGATATAACTAGCTGTGATCAATATGTATTTTTAGGGAAATAATAAATACCTACTCTACTACCACCAAAAATTGTCATAAAATAAAACTAATGGTGGAATATGGACTCACAAACGTAAGGGGTAATGAAACTACAGCCAAGACAGCAAAAATAGTTACAGCTATGTAGTCGATTTATATGGAGGTATAGTTGTTGTATGTTGATATTACAAAATTAGTATTGCTTCATCCTCTCTTGCTCTCACTTTTCGTTTGTGTTTATTTTTAGCAATTTGAGAAATTGGGGAAAGATTGCAATTTGTGCAGGTGTCGGCGTTAAAAAGTGACAAGCAATCAGCATCCAACTAAGGGTACAGGCAAATATTATATAACTACTGGCCGTCTTCTTCTTTCGTTTTCCCACTTATCTACTAATACATTAACCTGCCTTCACGAAAATTTCATTGTAATCGAATCGTAGCAACAGCACTTAAAAGTGCCATACACCACACAAATCTACTCATGACGTAGGGTTGTTTGACAAATATCCTTTGTAATAAAATTTTGTTAGCGAACGTTGTGGTAGTACTGGTGTGGGTGTTGAAAATGATGCCGCTTACAAATGTTGCCGCTCGAAACACCAGTAGCAAAGCCTAAAGCCAATCCCGTTGTACACAACAAAATAGATTTTTTATTAAAGTACACGTCCTTTTAAAAGATAAGAGATTGGGCCTTCAGCTTGGACAAGCTTATATGCAACGTTTTGTCGAACATTGCTATTGCGGTTAATTAAAGGAGTAAATAATTGACAATCGGTGCTAAATAGAGGAACGTTCAGTAGTGTCTAAGTACGCAGTCACCCCAGCTATTATTATCTCCAACGACAGAAGTACCAAGACCCGTACGTGCAAAATCTATTTTAGTAGGCTACTTTTAGGTCCCTTTTTTAAATACTTTTGCTTAGTTTTCTTTTTAATCATATTCATTCATCAGAGTAAGGACCTTAGTAAAATATTGGTATATTTAAATTTTTTGTTATACCAAAAAAAAATCCAAAGTTTCTCTGAAGAATTAAAAAAAATTGTCATATAATTGTGAAATCGTAAAATGGCGTCGCCGAAGAAAGATGATGGAAATGTTCCAAGACATTTGATCATGAAACAAACAGACTGCTTAATTGATGAAGTGAAAATTCGGACGAAGAAACCTGTCCAACTAGATCTAACGAATGATCAAATACCAGCATGGTTCAAACGGTTTAAAGAAGACGACATCCCAAAACAAATGTCGGAAGATATGAGACAAGATTTGAGACATAGGAGCAACACTCCACTTCGTGCACTACAAAGACCGATGGAGACGCCGTTTAACATAATCAAAGAGGAACCAAATGATCTTTTATTAATGAGACGACGGATGGAATGACCAGTTAGGACAGTAGAGTTGAATAGTTTATGTGATCACAGAGGAGTTTTTCTAGTTATTGCGACATTTTCTCTAATATGTGCGAACAGCACAACTGTGTCTGGCAATACAAAAGTTATTCCATCGTAGTTTAACCACTCGGGGTGGCAGAGCTTGTACACACAAGGTAAAGTTGGTTATTGATCCCAAACTGGCGGGATACCAGCAATAGTCCCAGTAAATTAGGGCCAACGGTGGCGCTCACATCCTCAGCGAGGTTAACAACACCGAATTTTGTCCCGATCCACCGCACGAGGGGAAAAAATGGGCCGGGCCTTCCATTTGGAAGTTGTGCGTGAGGTTAACTCCCTCACCACTTAAAAAAAAAATTGTTCAGAGACAACTACGAGCCTCGAATACGAACGGATCTAATAATAACGGCCCCAGCAAACGAAAAAGGACAATAATTTTCAGTTGTCTACGTCCATTAATAGATCACGTGCAGGCGATAAACCTGTGGAGGACCTGGACTGCTACAAAGCAAACATTACCGTAATCCAGGAGGAGTAGTGGGAAGGAGGATGAGAAACTGCGATCTCTTCTACAGGGAGGGAAAACAGCATTTATTTGGATGTGGATTTGTTGTTCGAGGCAGATTTAGGCAAAAAGTCTTAAGCTTCAAATGCGTAAGTGTGCACCTCATAACAATCCGCATCAAGGCTAAATTCGGAAACATTAGCCTGATTTGCGCTCACGCCCCGACAGAGGAAAGGATGACATCTATGATCTCCTAGAAAGAACATACTATCAATGCCCCTACTGCGACACAAATAACGTTGTAGGAAATTTGAACGCACCGCTGGTGAAAGAAGAAATCTTTGCTAGAGACGTCGGAAAGCACAGCCTGCACTCAGGCTGGTGGACTTTGCCTCGGGACGGAACCTCTCTACTGCGAGTACCCCGTTTCCACACCTTAAAATCCATAACGGGACCTGGGGGTCCCCTGATCAATCAACCGTCAACCAGATTCTTTACATTGCGATCGACGTCATACACTCCTCCAGTATTCTCGATGTCCGAGCATTCCGAGGAGACAACATCGACTCGGATCATTTATATGTTGTAGCCAAGGTAAAAAAGCCGATAACGATAGAATGAAGGAGTCGAGAGGAAACACCACGGTTCGACGTCGGAAAGCTGCAATCACAACCCACCTCCAGGAACTTTGCCGACAGTGTCTCCCATAAATTCTCAGAAAGTTTGACGCTGTCAGCACTAACAAAAAAAGAAGAGTGGAAGCGTTGTCAAAAAGCCATCAAAGAAGCTGCCACTGATGTGCTGAGTTGTATGACACCACCCATGAAAAACCCATGGTTTGACGAAGAGTGCAGGCGGCCAAGCAGCCAAGCAGGCGTCCTATAAGACAATGCTGCATCGTACGACGAGAATTGTTCGTGAGCTCTACGAACACAAAAGAAGAGAAGAGAAGCGGCTCCTCAGAAAGAAAAAGGAATACCATGAGGAGCGCGCTGTCGTGAAAATCGTGTGAAATTCATAGATCAACACTCAGATCAGAGGCACGATCTTCCAAAAGTCCGTTCAGCTGCTAGCTTACGCAGATATTATTGACATGATTGGTAGAAGCCAACGAGCCGTCAATGAGGCGTTTGCTGGCATTGAAGTGGAAGGGCCTAAAATGGGTCTAGCGGTAAACGAAGGAAAAACAAAGTATATGTTGTCATCACGGAATGACGCACAACATCGACGTCTCGGATAGAGCGTCACAGTAGGCAGCAAAAACTTTGAGGTAGTAAAGGACTTCGTCTACCTCGTCTCCACATTAAATAGGGACAATAACATTAGCACTGAAATTAAGCGCAGAATTACTCTTGCCAAACCCTGTTTCTTTGGGCTCAAGAGGCAATTGAGTAATAGAACCTTTTCTCGAAAGGCCAAACTGGCTTTATACAACACTCTAATCATCCCAGTTCTGCTCTATGGAAAAAAGCAGGTGTGATTTAAATCAGGACGGGGCTTCAACATCAACCCTTTTAAAGATGAGGGCTTCCAACAGTGTCATCTACCACTTTGCCAACGGCCGAGTCGATTCTGATTGAGGTCGGTGAGATCAGGCCCATATAAAAAAGTGATTAGGAGCCAAAAATTGTTTAAAAAATGAGCAGACCACACATAAACCTCGCCATATGGAACGCTGACGGCGTCCTTAATCACAGAAATGAGTTAGAAGTGTTCATGGCGGTCAACTTGATTGATATCATGCTCATTTCCGAAACGCATTTCTGCATTGGAACATACTTCAAAATTCAGGGATATGAAATCTATTCTGCTAATCATCCGGTTGATAACCGTATGCGAGGGGGCGCTGATTTACTCATGCGGTCATCCTTACGCCACCATCCGCTGGAAACCATTCGGTCAACCATTCGGTCGGAGCCATTTATTGTCCTCCAGGACCCCAAATATCAGAGCAGTAGTTCGACACCTTCTTCAATCAAGTCGGACCTAAATTCTTAGTCGGAGGGGATTGGAACGCCAAACATCGACTTTGGGGGTCCAGACTTACCACCCCAAGAGGCAATCAACTTCACAAGAGTATAATAAACTCTTCCAGAGAGGTTCTCGCAACCGGAGCACCCACCCTTTACCCATACGATTCCTCAAGGTCGCCCGACGCAGTAGACTTTGCTATATACAATGGCATTCATCCAACAGCTCTGGATATTGCGGAGTCATCTGATCTTAGCTCAGACCACATCCCACTATTTATTAAACTTGGATTGATTCCAGATAGCATCGTATGCCGGTCCAGAGTGCTCCCTCCCCACGCTAACATAACGGTCTTTCATCAGGTTCTAAACGAAAGGATCAACCTCAATATGGAAATAAATTCGGAACAAGGATATAGATGATTCGGTTGACCTGTTCACCAAGAACATTCATGAGTCCGCCGAATTAGCCTCTTCATACCAATTCCCTTGTTCACCAAACCCTCCGCAGGCTCTCTTAAAACCTGAGGTTCTGGAGTTGGTGAGATATAAACGCAGGCTACGTCGTCGCTATATGCGATCACGGAATGAATTTGACAAGGCTGCATGGAGGAGAGCTGCCCGAGAACTGAGAAATGTAATGCAAGCTGTGCGATAGGAACATTTCAACATTCTGTTGGCTAATTCGGATCCAATAAAAAAGTCTGGCTTCAATCTATGGCGTGCCACCAAGTGCATCAAACAATAGCCTCACAGACATGCTCCAATCCGTGGGCCTCTAAACCAGTGGCTGCGTACGGAGACCGAGAAAGCAGAAGCATTTGCTAATGAGTTGAAGAGCCGGTTCACGCCTTTTAGCCTGGCTGACCCTGGAGACCTTGAGGAAAGAGCTGAAGTGCTATCAAGGTGTATCTTTGACCACAGTCCAACTAATCATGTCACCCCTGAAGAGGTTGTTACTCAAATTCAGAGACTGAAATCTAAGAAGAGCCCCTGACATGACCATATTGACAACAAGGTGGTGAAAGCACTCCCTTGCTCCTGACGTTGCTATTCAACAGCATGCTGCGGAACTGCCATTTTCCCACATAGTGGAAGTGTGCAACGATATCCATGATACCTAAACCTGGTACTCCGGAGAACCGTGTCACATCATATAGGCCCATAAGCCTGCTTTCAACTTTTTCCAAAATTTTGTAAAGAATATTTTTGAGTAGATTGTTGGCAGTACGGGGTGTTCAAGAAGCCATTCCTGATCACCAATTTGGATTTAGATCACAGCATGGCACACCCGAACAACTACATCGAGTCGTTAATCACATACTTACTGCGTTTGAGACGAAACAGTATTCCTCTGCAGTCTTCCTAGATGTCAAACAAGCATTCGATAGGGTATGGATCGATGGACTTCTGCATAACTTAAAATTACTCCTGCATGGCAAACAGTTTTTACTCATGCGAAGCTTTCTTTAACGACGAACCTTCTCTGTGGCGGTAAGAGACAAAATTTCCACCTTCAGGCACATGAGAGCCGGTGTCCCGCAGTTGAGTGTCTTAGCTCCGGTCCTCTACTCCTTATATACGTCTGATATGCCTACAACTAGAGATGAGCACTCGATTATTGCTACTTACGCGGACGATACGACAGTTATATTCAACTCTGCCTCTCTGAACGAAGCTGTGGAGAAATTGTCCAGCTACCTGGACAGATTTCACTGCACCTTTACATTAAGGCAAGGCGCCTGTCCGGTTGTGACTTACAACACAAGTATCATTCCGCAAATGCAGCAAATCCGGTATCTCGGTCTGATCCTGGATAAGCGTCTTACCTGGCATGCACACATTAAGGTAGTTAGAGCGCGCTGCTACTAAAAGCTCAAGAAACTGGAGTGGCTCCTCCGCCCATCGAATAAGTTATCTTTAACTAATAAAAGGCTCATCTATCTGCAAGTAGTGGCACCTGCGCTACGCCGTAGAGATTTGGGGCACTACTGCTGCCTACAACATCAGAAGAGTGCAGGCGTGTCAGAGCAAGGCTCTCAGAAGATTTACGGGCGCCCCTTGGTACGTCCGCAACACCACGCTGCATAGGCATCTTGCCGTGCCAACTGTTATGGAGGTGATTAATTCTCACAGCTGCCGCTATCACTACAGAGTTTTGTCTCATCCAAATCCGCTAGCGTCCTCCCTCACCCGTATCTCAACAAGGCGTAGACTGTAGAGGTTACACCAGCATGATCACCCCCTAAGAAGGATACAGCCTTCTATATCGTTGCCTTTTGGCGCAATTAGCATCATTTTTAATTTAGTCTAAGTCTAATTTTTTTTTCACGTCATTATTTTTTTAATCTGACAAATGTGTTATGCAGTTTACTGCGTTAAATGTTATAATTTAATTATGAAAAAAAAAATATATAACACCTGGCCAGTTTACTTGGTTCTTTCGATTTGATTGCCGGAAATTAGTGTATTCGTATGTGCGTATGAGTATGCTTGAATTAGTCGGGTATTTCATATTCTATTCATATATTTTTCCCATTGGTAGAGCTCAAGCGCAGGCAATTAAAAATAGTGAAGCAAATAATTTTCTGTTTTTCTTTGGAAAGAATGGCCGTCAACCTGCGGCAATGCTGCCACAAAAATCGAGTAATAGACTCTTAGGCTCAAAACTATGCATGAGGCTGGAGTAATAGGATGGTAGCTAAGTGAAGTCTTTCACGAAGTGTAGGAAGTAGTAAAATCACACGGCAGGACCACTCTGTGTCGTATGCATATGAACACAAAGTAGTAGGGGCAGTAGTTGCAAAAATCGATTTCGTGGTCGGGGTCGTTTCCTGACCCGTGGTGCGTAAATATTATGAATGATCAACAAGTGAAATCGAAATTATAACTGACCGACCGACCGACAAATTAGTTTCACAAATTCCCCTACAATATACCATTTTGGATTCGCTTCTGCCAGAAGTCGTACCCACCTTTAGTGTTGAGTGTTGTCGACTATGTCCGTTTTAAATTTTTTAATGTCAAAAGCCTTGATTCCTGATTTAGCAAAAATGCGCTTATTGATTTCGCTCCTACCACACTTATTAGCCGATGTGTTACATCCTTAAATTTTGTCAATTCTACGTGCAAGAAATAATGGAAAATAATGACACAGACTTCATAAACCTTTTTTACTAATTTCTAGCAGCCCGCCCCGACTTCGCTGGGCTGTGTCCATAACTGAAGCACTCAGTGTCTTCGCAAATATCCGATCACACTCGTTGTGCAAAGAACATCTCGGAAAGATCCGTGGGGTCTGTTATACTCATTATTAAGTAACCGACACTCACCGCTTGGTGGAACTATTCAATTAGTTGTTTTCCAACACTGCGGCCATTAAATGTTAAGCTCGTGGACCATTTTACATCAACTTTTAACAAACAAGGGCGAAAGAAACAAATGAATTTGCAAGCATTCAAAGAAAATGACGGCGGCTTTATGCCAAAATTTCATTGAGCTAACCAAGCCAGTCCTTGAAATAGCAAGCTGTCAACGACAAGAAAATTGTACAGTTGGCTGTCTGAACGGACCATAGTGCCACACTTTTTGGAGTTGCTTGCATAATGCCGACATTTCGCATATTTTGAAATTCTCATTGAAGTGGGTCTCTTTGATTTTGAGCAAGATACACTACCCATACAAAAATGTACTAAATGGAACTTCATTGACTAATTTCGAGATACCCCATTAAAGAAATGCCATGATGTATCTGTTCCTGAAAGTGAAGCAGTAAGAATTTAAATACTAGTTCACAAGCAGTGCATATAAATGCACCGAATTCAAGGCACTTTTCTAGGTAACGATACCTAAAAAGTGGATAATAGGTACCCAAACTTTATGTATTATATGTACCCAATTATTCGAATTATACTAATTCTTCATTGCTTTTCAAAGATAAAGATAGTGGTGGAATAACAAAAAATTTTAGTGCATCAAGTGAAGGAAAAGTGTACTGATGTATGAAATGTGTACTGATCAGGAGTATCTGGCATTTTCAGTAAAACTAAATTCATATACTCTGACTTTGTATAATCTACTTTAGTTGCACATTATCAGATCTAAAGTAAGATTGTTAAAAATTAGTGTAGTATAGAATCAGTTCTAAAATTTTGGTCGTGGTGGCTTTGTGTATTTGCACTAAGTCTTCCTCCCCAGATGCCATGGGTCCTTTTTCCACCCCATAACACCCTTCAACATCATATGTTTGCGATTTTCCTTGGCGGCATCAGTTGGCAATACCATAACCAAATACTGGTAATCAAGCCAAAGAACGCAAATATCCTATCACTCAAACAATTCGATTAACGTGTTCCACACAAGCATCGGATGTTTAAAAGATTGAACAGTCTTGTGTCGACGCTGTGCTCCAAAGAGCAGTGAGCAAGGGAAATGGTGCTGACCGAGATCCCATGAAAATGGTATTACCATGATATATGCTGCTCTCAAAATTAAATACCAATTCTCCACTGAGGCAGCCAATTGTAGTTCTTACGGTCGTCGATTGCAAAGTAGGGGCAGTACCGGAAAATATTAAAATCAGGACAATTTCACCATTAGGGCAGGTCACTTGATAACAAAAATATGTACTAATTTAAAAAAAGTAATATCTTTAGAAGAATTTCAATGACTTTGAGTCACGTGAAACATGAACATTCAAAACAAATAAGGAAATAAATTGAGGTCGTCTCTCAGTTAGACCCCTTGCCATTAGTAAATGAGCATGACTTCGACGGTTTTTTGCATCCAAACTTGCACGTACTAGAGACCTTAGATGCTGCTTACGAGTACCTATCATAGAGTCAAGTAGGGTCGCTTAGGATGAATTGGAACCCTTGAGTTTTTAGTGGTTTGCCTGCTAACTTGTCTTACCGGCTTCATGATTTCGAATTAGAAGGATGGTTTTATAAACAAAACAAAAAAGAACTTACACAGATCAGCTAACTTACCTTAATTGTTAGTGTACAATGGCAGTTCACAAAATAAGGAGAGATAAACCAAAATGTTTCTTTCAAAGCAACGGATAACAAAAATTTATGTTCGTACTGTCTGAATTTTTGAATGCGAAAGGTAAATAATTTCAATCCATGAAAGTTAAAAAAATCACGTCGAAATGATATGAACCAAAATATATAAAATCGCGAGTAAGGAATTTACATGCGTCGGACTCTAGTCCACGACATCTGGGGCGAGAGCACAACATATTTTCTTAGAGAGTTACACAAATCTATTTCAAAAGAGTTAGCCCGGTAGTGTCAACTTTAAATACTTGATATGAATACGTATATGCATTCGGGATATCTGTATGCTAAATCTTAACCAATTCCGTACTATATTTCAAATGTCCTCTTTACCATAAAGCACCCCAAATAACACAAACTGCCTCGAATTAAGCCTTGTCAGCACTTTTAGACATCAGCAGAAAACATTTTGTGTCTCAGCTTGTTTGAAAATTAAAATAAACTCTGCATAATTCACAAACTTTTTTTTTAACTTTCTAGAAAATATTAAATCCATTTAAATGCGAAAATCTCATTTCGAAACTCCTTTGCAACAACTCAACGGAACATCAAGCAAAGTTTCTCCTTCGATTAGCAAAATATAAAGGACAACAAAAAGCAACAACATAAAACTTAACGACAGCAAGAAAGCATCCGAAAGAAACAAACAACAAAGTAAAGAGCTACAAAAGGCATAAGCAAAAAGAGTCAAGAAGAGCAATCTGTTTTTATTTGCTGGAAAACAAAGCCACAAGAAAATAATAAACACTAAAGAAAGAAAGGATAAATTGCTATGGAGAAGCAATGACAATATGAGATATGTTTTACCCAATATACCCAAAGTAAATGAAATCATATATCTCCAAAAAGAAATTACTTTTCTATTACGAGAAATTACTATAAAAGGCCAACAATTTGGGCCTTTGTCTATATAGTGCATGATGTGGTTTATGAATCGGAGTTTTTAGGCGTGAAAAGTATACATTCATTGCTGGAATGTGATTGCGATTAAGAGAAGGAATTTGTCAACAATTTTAGGCCGTTACGTGCTTTGTGGGCTGTTTACTTGTTTGTACCATTTGCATCGACAACATTTTATAAACACAAAAGTGTTGTCCGGCATTCTCTATTAGCCTCTTAAACCATAACTTCGCCAAAAAAATCCGTGTATGTCACGCCCATACAATGCAAGCCCATACAATACAAGTCAGGCATATTGGATCCACATAGATATGATTTCTTACGTGTTTTGCTGTGGGGAATATAGAGGTATTCATCACGTAAACGGTAAGCCGTCATCACTACAATGTTGTTTTTTTTTTTTTGTTAATTAAAGTATAACAGCTATCGCATAAAAATGCCTAACACATTTGTCGGATTATAAATAGTGACGTAAAAAAAAATTTGACTTAGACTAACTTGAATATGATGCTAGTTGAGCCGGAAAGGAAATGACCGAAAAGGCTTATTCCTTCTTAGGGGAAGATCATGCGGGTGTAGCCTCTTTAGTCTATCCCTTGTTGAGACATGGGTGAGAGAGGATGCCAGTGGATTTGGGTGCGACAAAAGTCTTGACAGATAGCGGTAGCTGTAACAATTAATCACCTTCATAACAGTTGGCGCGAAGAGATCCCTGTGCAGCGTGCTGTTGCTGACAACCCAGGGGCGCCAGTAAACCTTCTTAGAACGTTGCTCTGACACGCCTGCACTCTTCTGAATCACCACAAACAACAAGTTTTATTATTGAAACTCCTTTTGCATCATCACAAACTCTATTTTAAATTCAGAGAAAACAGACATTCATTCATTGAACAAACGGCAACACGAGTACATGAGCAGTGAAAGGTTGTCGTTAAAAAAGAGAGAGGGGGGAGGGAAAAAACGCATGTGTGTGCAATTGTTGTGCATATTGAAACCACAATCCATTTAAATGATTTCCATTTTATACTTTTACGAAGTACAAAACATTTTTCACTTGAATTCGACTAGGCCTCACACCCAAATAGACTGACACCGGTTTGTTGTTTCGGCCGTGAATTACGTAAGAAGTCACAATTATTATTTTATAGCTAGCATAAAAGCAATATCAAAGCTATGAGGAGTTCTGCGGTCGTTGGGTTTCAAAGTAGTTGAGAACGTGGTAGATGGATTGCCATACTATGCGATTTCATACCAAGACAACTGAATCTGTGGGCAAACCATTATACGTAACGAGTTGCGAGTGCACAAAAAATGTTACTAAAATACAACAGAAGAGGTAAAACCTGAGAAGAGACCGAAAGGAATTGAAAAGATTTCAACTAAACCTCATGTGGCTGGGTGATCAGCACAAAGTACGTACCACGTGCTTTATGTCAAGATACGCTGCCCCCACGTACTCCTTGGCACCAAATCCTTCGAGGAAATA